>JAKMWS010000088.1:0-161124 GCA_025327135.1 Colletotrichum sp. SAR 10_71
TTAATAACCATTTATAAATTATCAATTTTTATTAACGACAAAATCATAAACATAAGCCACATGCAATAAATATCCTCAATTTTTTTTTTTTTTCTTTTTTTTTTCTATCTCTCAACCATTTGATCGCCACATATGGCTTCCCAAACGCACCTTTCGAACTCTATCGATGAGCGATGCTCCTATTTCCCACCCGTCAGAAGACAACTAAGTCTTGACCCCAATCTCTTCGAAGGTTTGAAACTCACATGCGTCATCTGCAGGCAAGAAATGAATATCGTTGGAGATGGATTTCCAGAGAATGATCACCGGCCCGATGGCTTTGCGGCAACTCATGGCGTGACAAGCGCCCGCGATCTGAGAAGACGTCGACCCCAACCTTCGAAAGAAAGCGCGGCAATCGTCATCCCATGCGGCCACATATTCTGTAGAGGCTGCCTGTACGCCCTTTGCTGGGAAGGATTTGATGTCAATGACTTTGTTCCAGGAAATGAACAAGCGAAGAGCGATCCGGCGTGCCCCATGTGCAAGCAAAGTCTTTGTTTCGAAAACTGCGTCTTCCGCTGTCGCTATCCAGGAATACCCTTCCCACGAAACAAACACGCGCTCGACATATTTCCGCAAACAATGAATGAGGAAATGGAGAGCGCCATCTGCCCAAGAAATTGTAATTCCTGTGCGCTGCTGGAATTCCTGCAGCATGTCCAGGGGTATGTTGCAGACACTTTGGACGAGATGCCAGAACAAGCGGGCCAAAACGTGACGGTTGAGACAACAGTAACTGACAAACCCAGCATAGAAACCTTCGAGAACTTGTTTCATAATTATCTACAAGATTCGATCACAAGATATAGGATGTTGACGAGACTCCGGCCCTGGGGAGGTCCGGCTGCCCATCCTCGACTTCGATATATCTTCAAGTAGTGGAACGCATGGAAATGGCCAAAAGCCTTGGTCTAGGTCGGTTTCGTTAGAAGTAGTAGGATAGAAATGACTTAGTGTATACAAAATAGGCGTTTATGTCTTCACCACGAACCGAGTTGATCTTGACACTGTTCTCAAACACGATGCAAAATGGTCTGACCTTGCTTTCGCGTTTTCGGTTCGGTTATGAGACAAGGAACATCGGTTGGCCATACTACCTCCGTGGCTAAGCCCACACTGTCGCTTTCTGGGACGACCGTGGCCCAGGAGCTGTTCGCTGTTCTTTGCGAGTGGACTTCTCGATACGAAGTTGCATGATCACGAGTCGGTGGCCAGACCGAGACCTGCAAAAGTCATGCATGGAAACATTGTACAACAGTTCTGCGCTCCATGCGCCGATGCAGCAGTCGAAGTGACGTTGCACAAGTACGTACCGCCCAGTGCCGCTTTCAAGCTTTGGGGCGCAATACGACGGCGATCAAAGAACGCCCCAAGATGGAGGTGGCATGTGCTACTGACCAGTGACGTCTCCGTGCTAGTCTAGCTCGTCGATCAACTCGTGGAAATCCGTCTCGTGTTGCGGGGTTTTCCACGGACGGAAGGAGAATATCTGAGACCCCAGATTTCCTGTCCTCCTCCCCTAGACTACTGCAACCACCTCCGAGCCCCGTCTGGCTAATCGAAAAGGTTCTCTTCTGCAGCACGTCAAAGCAATATTGGAAATTCCACCATTGCCGGACGTCCCGACGAGGCGGTCTGCAGGCTTCTGGTTGTACCGCATCATCGTATGCCCGAAAGAAATGTTTGCTGCGGATTACGGGTGGGCACATCCGAGTAAGACCTATGTGAGACCTAAATCCTCGTCACGCTGATCGTTCGTATTTTTGGCGAGACCGCTTGCTATCGGTGAAGACTTCGCCATCAGCTAATCCAGCGACGCGTATGATAGCACCTTCGACCACGTTCTATTTTGAGCAGTTGATGATTGATCCAAGGCTGCCCCGTGGTCGACGAATACATAAAGCATACACGTCTCCCCACTTGCCGTCTACTTCTTGCTACTCTCTATCACACCACCCCCTCTCAATCTCTCACCGTCGCAAGATACAAAGACCACAATTCAATCAAAAAATCGACCAACGCGAGATAATACAACCGTTAAGACTCGTTATATCAACCATCAACAAAATGCGTTTCTCTACTCTCTTCTCCATCGCCAGCCTATCTTTGGCAGCTCAGGCCAGTCCCATGCGCCGAGACGACCCTCACCGAGCCGATTTTCGCATCTGGAGCGAAACGGGTTGCGGCCAAAACGGCTCAAATGAAGGAAACCTAGGTGTTTGGACGATCAATGAATCCCAGACCAACCAGTGTCAACCGACGTTCAACGCCCAAGTAGTAAAGGGAATATTCCTCAACGACATTCAAACCGATAACCAGACTACGTGCACGAGTAAGCTAAGCCTTGTATCTTGCATTCCATACTGTAACTAACATATCCAAGTGTATGCGTACACAGAGGAGAACTGCGGCGGAGTTGCTCAAGTTGTCTCGGTCAAGGAATGCGCCAATGTACCTGACGGTGATGCTAGCTTTGTCAGCTTCAATGTCGAGTGCAACGCTCCAGTCCCTGAGTAGAGAACGTGAAAGGATTTTGTTAATGCGCCGTTTCGAATTGCATGTGGGAGGCGTTCAAACTGGGTTTTGAGATTGCATGGCATAATTAGGAGTTTAATGGCCTGGTATGGCTCAAGGAACACTCATTTGATGCCTTTAGAGGGCAATTAATTCACCACGGAGACGAGGTGAGAGCAGACATAATTCACTCATTAATTCATCAGTACTCTGTCTACTCTTTCAGCCCATTTCCTTGAGTATGATGTCTATAATTGGGGCAGGGTGTGCTCGTCAGATTCGCATGTTCTTGAGGGAAGAAACTTGGTACTGATCTTCATACCTAGTGCCTCCGTTGTGGACTTTGCATCCTGGAACATGCGGTTCAAACCACAAAGCCTTGACCAGAAGATTATTCCAGCTTCGTTGCTCCACCGATCCGGATCTGGCGATAGCTTGCGCATATGATGTCAAAGGCGTCATAGAATCTGGCGCTAGCAGCGGAAGATCGTCATTCCCGCAGATAGTCGCGTCAAGCATTCAAATCACCTCGGTCTCTAGATTATTTGCCGGATGTCTGGCTGCCATTTAAGCAACCATTGAACAAGCACGGAATGCGCAAATAACCACTTAATTCCGTCGCATTTCTACCGCAACCATGAGCTCTCAACCAATTGGCCTGACCACGATCCCGAAGCTGCTCCGTGAGTGACACATCAAGACATGCAAGTTTAGCTCCGAGACCAGTCACTGACCTGACCTCTCGACGAACAGCTGTGACGGGAACCTTCGCACTCCCTTTCACTGCGTACTACGCGTTGCTCAGCTTACGAACGGTTCGCGAACGTCTACAAAAGGAGCACTACCTCGGGGACAACTCATCGACTGGCAGCGCCGACTGGCGCGCCTACCAGAACGACAAACTGTACCTCCTCACTCGTGCGCATACCAACTTCACCGAGAACGTTCCGTTGGCTTTCATACTCGCTACTTTGGTGGAGGTCAATGGCGGGAACCGTAAGGTGCTGAGTTGGTTCCTCGGCAGCTTCCTGGCGATGCGCGTGCTGCATGCCGATTTCGGTATCCTGCAGCAGGGACTCGGCAGCGGCAGGCCCATTGGGTATTTTGGCAGTGTTGGGCTTCTGAGTGCCATTGCTGGATATGGAGCCTTCTTGGTCAAGGGTTATTGGGGCTTCTAAGCTACGCTTGGGAGAGTAAGCAAGTCATTTTTGAGGGCCATTCCAATCATCATACAATAACATCGTATACTATTACCATATGTGCTCCGTACTAACGAGTAGTATGTGCATGTTGACAAGTATCTGCATTTTGGACATGTTCTTACCAGCGTTAATATCGACTTGACGACTGCGATGGACGCTGCATGATGCGGGGTAACCGTGGCAGTCTACCGCCACCACGCACTGAAGGTTAATTGAGACGCGCTGTATTATTCACGAACGAAGAGAACAGAAATCATCGGCGTAATCGGCGGATAGGCCGGCTGTCATCTGAAGTAGGGGCGAAGGAGTTCGTCCCAAATTCCAAAATGGGACGACCTGGAAGGTCGCCTGATCGCCCGCAATTAATTCCAAGCATGCGCAGGTTCCAGGTACATGACTATGCCAAAACTCAAAGCTCCTAAGGCACAGCAGGCCTCCCCAGTCAATCCGCAGGCAGTTCGGTTAACGCTTTAGAGCTTACCACAGAGGCTTATCAATACAGGGTTGCGATCGACCGTGATTAGCAGAGCCAAGCATGTAGCCCAAGGCTGAATTACCCTGCTTCACCCATTTTAGATTGACTTGGCAGGTTCAAAATAGAGTTGACACTTCGTGCCCCTGATGACCCTTTGAGAGAAATAATCCTACACGTTGAGCAGTGAACATCATGTATTTAGGGCCTCGAGATTCTCCCACCAGCGGCTCGGTTACCTACATTGCTCCATCATCCTCTAGCCCATCATTTCACAATTTGACATCGATTCTCCAATTCGTCGCAGTTGCTTGCAGTCGCCAAAATGCTCTCTATCAAATTTGCACTATTCCTGGCACCCTTATTGGCACTTGCTAGTCCCGTCGACATCCAAACAAGGCAAAACAATGAATGCTGCTACGAAACCGAGGTGAGAAAAGTTGAAGAACAAGCGTCAAGCCGGGATCACAAGACTGACTCTTCCCAGGACATCAATAAGCTGGTTTTTAGAACCAACGGCACGTCAGGTCAATTCTTGGATACTCTATCATGGTGCATGCTGCAGGTCGACCGGTGAGTGCAAAGCCTGAATAGTCGCCGTGTTCCTTCACACGTATTGACTCCAAGTAGCGACGCAAGCGACCCGAATAACTGCGAGAAGGCAACACGTTCGTATTGGGCAGGATACTGTCCCGAATCACCTACGAAAGTCATTTCATGCCCCTCAGCTTAAGATATGATCATTTGTTCTCCTAAATTCAATTTCTCAATCTGATCAATACGTCCCGCTAAGCGACATGTTGTCATTACACTGCTAGGACGTTTGGATGAAACGTTTAAAGTGAGGTGGCATCAAAAGCTAGATGTACTGTATCCAATTCATGATACCAGTTTGGAGCGACTTCGCATACATTGAGTGCCAGCTAGGGTCTTACACGTGCTTCGATTAAGGCTCGAAAGTAGTCCAACTCTTCCATAGGAATGCCCCAAAATCTCTCCATTTTAAGACGGTACTCCTTCGTGTCTCGATACCCTTTCCTCCAGCGAGAGTAATCTTCTACGCTTACACCAACCGGCCGCCTTCGACCTCCGTCAGCCTTCGTGTCGCACATGAAGTTGAAAAGTGCCAGAGGCCACATCTCACACCCCGGTGGTGGCATGGGAGCCATGACATGCGCCGGTATTGAACGTGTACCATCATGTTGCCAATGCTCGTATACCGCCTCTCTGTCGCAGTCTATCCCCGCGTACGATCCAGCCTCTAGCAAAACTGTTGCAAGACGAATATTCCCCGTCCTAATTGCGAAATGCAAGGAACTGCGCGCGGCTTCCGAATTCCGCCCGTCTTTGTTGGGTGTATCCAACTTTTCTCCGGCGTTGATCAATGCGCTTACAAGCTGCTTGATTTCTTCCCTTTCTCCCTTGAAGTATGAAGCCCACTGTAGGAGAGTCCATCGCTGGCAGCAAGACAAAGGCCAGTATTGCTGCTTCTCACGTCTCAACTTAGAAATGTACCGTATAAGCGCAATAGCTCCGCTCGTTACCATGTGATAAAGGGGAGGCAGCTTGCGATGGACATTTGCATTCCATTTTGCACCGATTTTGATCAACGTCTGGGCTGTCTCGGTGTGCAGATGGGCAATTGCTAGACTCAAACTCGATGACAAGTCACTTGTCATCAAATACTCAGATGCCATGTGTCTTTTCAATGGGCACATGCAGCAATAGAAGCCGTCACGATCGATGTCGTCGGCAACGCTTTTGAAAGACAACAAATATTCCACGCACTCATTTTGCCCGTTCTGCGCAGCAATATGCAGTGGAATTGCACCTGATAGAACATTTGGTCGAGGATTATGCTGACATCCGGGGGTGAGATACATCCCAAGGTCAGCGCCGTGGTTGACGAGCTCGCGCAAAATTGGAAGATTGCCGACAGCAGCTGCCCGAAGTATGTGTGGCGTGACCGAAGTATCTTTCATCAATAAGTATTCCCAAGGTCCTGGAAGAAAATGGGGGAGATCCTCCTCAACGGCTCGTCTGTAAATGTCGTCCACTGGAATTTGAGAGAAACCACGGCATGTTCTTTTAATCGCAAGCGCGCCGCGCACGCCCAGAAAATCGACGATTTTGACCATGAGTTCTGCCGGTAGTTGATCCATTTCACTGGCGACATTGACCCGTTGTCAAGCCGTATAGAGAGGAAAATTCCGAAATTGGTTATCAATGATTTCAAGGGATCATATGGGGGTTGAAAGATTGTCATAAATCCGACATGAGGAGAATCAGTCCAGACTTCGTGTAGTTGTAGGGAAGAAAGTTTTGAAAAGTAGGTTTGCCAAAGATTGTCTACATGGCACCCAACCTTGAGGTATCCGGTGGTCTGGGACTCTGGACACGTTTCATTATCAAGGTGACAATCAGTGGATTGACCACCTGGGTTGTTACTTATGTTGCGGGTAGGCTCTACATAATAGTTGACAGTTCTGTCGCAAAGAATGGGGAAAACTCCCAAAAGTCGAAATCGAATCGGCCTTCGACCTGAAATCAGTCCGGGCCATGTCGTATGAATTGATTGTGATTAATGGCATGGTTTTCAGGTGTCGGGGCAGCTGTACGTCATATAAATCAACTTTCATATTTTCCTCATTCTCATGCTTTATAATCATACTGCCTCTTCTACATGTTGAAATGTCCAGCTTACAGGGCATGGTAGCGTCCAGACAAGAAGATGGGTGAAAGTTTCTTTGTATCCTACGCTACCAAGCCGAGAAAAAGGCAAACACGCAGCGTATGTCTGCCATCAGAACTAATAAATCCGCCCTTCCGTCAGGAAACCTGCTCATGCCGACGTAAGGGACGGTGTTATGAGTAATCAGCTTCTGAAGACGGGCGTAATGATACGTCAGAAGTCTGCGGCCTCTGAAGTTGTAGGAGTCTTGCCATCATGTAGCTTGGCGGCCTCCGAATTCACAAATGCCGAAGAACGTCTCATCTCGTGACTAAGAGCCGTCCGAGATGCCGCTATCATGTGCCATCGCCGGCTCGACGGTGCAAATTCGTTTCGTTTCTACCTCTAATGACGCTCATTCAAGAGTGAGCGTGCCATGAAACATCCGTCTCCGATGAAGTTACTCCAAACAAAAGATGCAATAGCATCGCATGTGTCCAGGTGAAGTATTTCGATGCACATCGTGTGCACACTCGGTTTCAATTCCGGAAACTTCACACGCATGTCCTTCATCTCAACTGAATAAGGTTCTGGACTGATCTATTACCGGGGTCCCAGCAGCTCTTCTTGAGCGTTCATGGTTGGCCTGATCGGCCATGACCGGTTTCAGTTTGCTTCACCCGGAAACTTTTACCGGGCTGAGTAGAAAACGTTGCAGCTGTAACCGACACATGAGAACAATTGTCGAACTCAAGCAGTATCGCAAATGATGTCTTGTGATGGGCAAGCTTCTTTATGAATTGAGCCCTATAGGGATTCTTCGCCGGGTGTCTCGGGGCCGCCGACAAGCCGGGACCATGAACAGCCCACACGCGAATGAAGAGTGTTGTCGATCTTCGAACCTTAACCGGGAGGTTTCGTCACAGCTATATTGTGGGTAAAAATAGGTCCAACTTTATGCCCAAGGAAATGCTACAAATAGTCGCATCTTGCCTACCTACCGTCTGCGAAGTCTTTGGTCGGCAGCAATCACATCAGTTCCACTATTCAACTCTTCTTTACAAATACACAAGAACGCACCACAATGCAGATCAACAAGCTGTTCGTTGCCGCCATCTTTGGTCTTGCGACCACGGTCATGGTAAGTTAACTGCGCAATTGATGTGGCTCAGGCCAAAACAGAGGCTAATTTGCGATTTCTCTATAGGCTCAAGAGGGCAAGTGCACCGCCAAGGGAGAGTGCCAGGAGAACGCAAGCGGTGTCAAGTTGCTCTGCACCTCTGGCAGCTGCGCCAACAAGGCAGGACAAGCCTGCACGAGGAATGGACCCGGATCTTCGAATGTTGCAAACTGCCCCAAGTAAGGCCTCGAAAAAGAGGTTTCGGGGGCGGTGGAAACAGCAAAAGTGGAAGAAAAAGCAGGGACAGATACGCACTCGCCTGAAAAAAAAAAGTCATATCCATGATGTTACCATTACTTTGATCTAGACTTTGCATTTGTTTCGTGAACTTAGTGAACCTCGTGAAAGAAAGGATGCTGTATTTAAGGAGCCTTGAGTTGACCAGCGAATGGGCTGCGACCTCTGATCTTCTCCCCATAGATGCACAGCAGCCACGGAACGAGGGACAACAGCAGCCCAATCCCGCCCAGCAAGCTACCAGCTGGCCCAAAGCCCAGTTTCTGAAACATGGTGTTCGTGAATAGGGGGAACACACCAGCCAACAGATTCCGACACATCGACTGGGCTGCAAGAGCAGACGACGCGTAACGATGATAGATGTCGGCGAGATAGTTGAATACCGCTAGGTAGATCGTGAAGATACCAATCGTAACCGACGCAACTGCAAAGGCTGGGACGATCCAGTGGATGTCTTTTGAAGTGCTCCAGCCGAACCAGAACAGTCCGATGGGAAGGAATAAGGATTCGATGCAGGCAGAATACAACCGGCCTTCGGGACTGGCCATCTGGCGAGGCATGAGCTTCCTGAAGACTGGGTCCTGGAAGATGGTGATGACGGCGCCTAAGATTGATCCGACAACGACAGCGGTGTAAACACCACCAACCTGACTGCTGTTAAAGTCATATGTAGACCGAAATGCGAGGCCGATGCTGTTGAATTGCATGAAGAGAATTGCCCATGCGAAGGATACCCAGGCCGAGAACCAGAAGACAACCGATTCCGTGAAGAGCAGCTTGAGGGGAAACGAGAAGCTCCGCCATATGATGCTTAAATCGAGTTCTGGGCCCTCAAAATGTTCCCGAAATTGAACCCGAACGGGAGTATCCATGCTTGGCTGGAGTTCTGACTGGAGCATAGGTCGATCTGCAGTGGTCGATGATGCTGTGCGATGCAGAATGATATCCGCGAAGTGCTTGTTCAAGGCAATGCACTTCTTCCTCAATACCACGTTGCTTCTTGTCTCATCAAAGAAGAAGAAAAGAGCCAACGTAGTTGATCCGACCGTAATCATCTGTACGTAGAAGATCCATCTCCAGTGAAGATGGTCGACGATGATTCCACTCATCATGGGTCCGAGGCCAGTCCCAATCATGATGGACAGAGAGTACAGAGCCATTGGCGTGTTGCGATTTTCCTTGTGAAAGACATCGCCTACAACCCCTCCGGTCAGGGTAGCAAAGACTGATGCGCCGTTGCCAACAATAAGCCGTGATACGAGCATCCCTGGAAAAGATGCGGTGATTGCACAACCCAGAGTGCCGCAGAAGAAGACCGCGCCTGAGCCAACGAAAACCCAGTATCTACCGTAGATCTCGCTGATCAGGGCAAGGATCATTGGTGCGAAGCCGAACCCGAGGACGAAAAGCGTGATACCCACGTTGAACTCTGTATTTGAGATGTCCCATTTCTGGGTCAAGGGTTCTGAAGCCATGGCGTATCCGCCTGCAGAATATGCTGCCAGCGTAGAAGCAATGAATGTTCCGAACAGTACCGTGGTTTTCTTCTTAAGCGTCCATGCGAATGGCGACTGATATTTGGCGTCTATCGCCGTTGGATATGAACCTGCCGGCAATCCTTCAATGCCATTATTCTGCAGGTAATCTGAGATTCGGAAAGTCGACTCAAGTGCATCAACATTCAGGGGTAATTCGACGGTGTTGAGAACTCCTTTTTCATCACTTGCGACCGGTGGCGGTAACCTGTCCTTGGTGTCATCGTTGATTTTGTTGACCTCGGCTACCTGAGCCCGCTCTATGTCGGAGTCGTTGGCAGAAATGCGATCCAGTGGTGTCACGGAGTCACCATGATTGGGGTGATGTCGCATTTTGGGCCATGAGATTGGCGGGTGGGTGATATCGCAGCTGAATCAGAATGGCGTCTTCGACCCCAACTCACGGCGTGCTCCTCGGAAGTTTTTCTTTGCAGGTTTCACCCCGGTCTAGTGACTCGAATCCCGCGAGCGATGGCGGAAACTTCTCCGCAGCTAGGAAGAAATGAAGTCCGGGGTAACGGACTGTCTCCGAAAACCGGAGCGCAATTACCCACTCTTCCTTGCATCCTCTTCTGCATCCGGACGAGAATATGCATCTTCCCATGTTGGCATGGCGCTGCGAAACGTCGTGTTCCCAGAAATCGAGAATCTGGCTGTGGTTTAATGCCGTAGTCGTTGGTTCTTGTATCGCTGTGCGACCGACAGGGCGATGTATGCGATGCTGTCTCTATCCTCTCTACAGATACGAAGAGAGGCGTCTACGACCGCATCTGCAGTCACAAAGCGGCCTTCTGTTACCTCCTACCTGATGGGCGAACTACAATTCGCGAAAGAGTACCAATTGTAGTTAAGAAGTTCTACAAACGATCTGCAACGTTCCACAGGTGGGCGAGATCGCCTTAGGGCGCGCGTGGCAATCTATCTCGGTTGAGACCTCCGAAAGATCGGAGCGCCTCGTGGCGGCACGGTCCGCGGTAACGGTTCACTTCGATAAAGCTGCAGCACCCTTGACCCGCTGCCGCTAGACAGGGAACGATGCAGCACTTTATCCAGTTGACCGGATGATATGGTTCAGATTGGTGGGAGGGTTGGGGAGAAACCGGGGCATTGGGTAGCAGCATTCTTGACACAGGAGGTCGACAGATGCGAATCTCCCTTATCTGAAAGTCAACCCCGGAGTGACAATTTTGCGGGCCCTAGACGTCATCGTATTATGAGGTGCCTTTACATAAACCTGCACATTATTGAGGGGAGAACCGTGACTTCTTAATGGGAAAGCGCGACGTTATCCGCACGAATCATACAGCATCGGGTTCCCTTCATCCTCGAACGCAGCCGGTTCTCAGATGATCCATGAGATTCAGCAACCAGCATTGACCATAGGCCTTGAAAAATCTTCTTATAACTGCTGTAGTATCGCTTTTATCAGTTTCACGCGTGATTCTCACTCAACTTATTGGGGCACCTCAATGGCATGGTGTCCAAATGACCACCACAGCTGTCATCGCAGGCGGTACGCAATGCAGCTTTGTCATCCATGCGAGTTTCCGAACCCCCACTGACTTTATTTAAGTTGTCGGGCGAGACTTTTTGTCTCGGTTAAAAGCGCCTGACGCCTGCCTGAGAGGGCGCTTGTCGACGGCTCACTGGCGCTATCACGCGATGTTGGCTATTATGACTTCATGAAGCCGAGACATCACATCGGGAAGGACCCAAGAAATGGGAGTAATCGCCTTTCCCATCTCGTCCATTCGTCCGTCAATCGCGCAACACAACTTCGAGGCGATGTCAGGCAAGACTTTTCAGCTGGTGCTCAGTAGGATGCTGATGGGTCGAATCATCAACCGTGAGTCCGCAAATTCTGACTTTAGAGCCTTTACCCCTGAAGTCGGCGTGGGGTGAGGATTAGCTTCCTGGTGAAAGATGCAGCCTAGAACTCGGTTGCAGCCGATGGTGGTGTACTAGAGTTCTCAGTGACATCCCGTGGGCCATGCAATTGACCTTGAGGCATCTGACCGATGCCTGCGCACTGGGTGATATTTGTCATGTCAGGTTGAGGTGGCTTGATCAATATCCCAGAGTGAAATCTGTGTCTATCGTTGTACTGCTGAAGCTGTCAAGGTAGACTCCATAAGGGTGCGGTGAAATAGCTATTACTTCCTGTCACTCAATTCTAAAGCTATGCTCAAGACATTGGGAACCTCGGAATTCTCATGAGATATCATTGTTTGTGTTTATGCCATGATATGGAAAAACTACTCGTAGGCCGAGCTGCAAACGCTTCAGATCGAGCGCTCGTGGGTGTGAAAGACCAGAAAGAGTGCGTTCACCGTGCACACCAGGTTTCCTCCAACCCAGCTAGGCATTCTTGAGGCCAAGAGAAGCTATTGATGGCTGAGTGAACGAACTTTTGATGGCCTTGGCAGCTTGCGCTCGCCCAATCGAGACAAGTCACATTGCCGCCGAGAGCAGGGCATGTGAAAATAGCTTGGGGGTCGACATGAACTGTAGGACCAAGAAGAACGTGATTCTTGAGAAGCAAGGTAAGTCTCACCACGCTTCCTTCGTACCGAGAACACGAAAAATAGGAAGTTCCTACTGCTTATGCGTGACTCTTGGCAAAAACATCTTACCAGCAACAGGAATGTCGTTGTTGTGTCCCGCCAGAGTCACACAGGTTGTCCCCAACGCCCCCCGGATTAAATTGGGTCCCAGCTAAAATTTTCCCACTTCGACATCTTCACCTCTGATCGCGTCATCGGTGCTGTGGACCACAAACAGAAACTATGACACAGAACTTCTCGCAACAGACCACTGGGACAAGACACCCTGGTGTCACTCCCCTGACTGCACTCGACTTTGCCTGGGGTGCTTTGGGGGTCCTGACAGTTGCTGCAATTTCTGGGTCTAGGCGGCTCTAAAGAATCGCGCATACTTTCGGAACAACGCGGGCAGCCTCTCTTTTGCGGATCTTTTTGAGAGCTTGCAACGCTTTCTCTCACCCCTTGATCCCTGCAAAGATCCTTGGGACCCTCGAAGATTTTGGCTCGAACTTGCAATGCACCCTCCAAGAACTGCAGACGGCCATACATATCCTCTCGCCACATGGCGCCAATTCGGTGTCTCTAAGACGTGATCCGCTTGGCGGGGCCCTCCCACGGGTGTCACGTCCAGACATAAAACCTTCTGACAGCCTTCTAGTCTGACCCTGATGCTCGGATCCTCTTCCGTCTTCTGTCTCCAGTGCATCGACAACCCTCGGGTCTCTGGTCTTTCGCGTACTCAAGGACGGCCAAGATCAGAATCGCCAATATGTCCAAGCTCTTGAACAGGTTCAATGGCGGTGGCTCGTCCTCCGCCGAGGGCGGCAACAAAGATGGCGATCTCCCAGCCGCGCCCACCTATGACAGCGAAGTTGGTATGTCGCCGTCCTCCCTTGGTGCTGTTCGCGCGTTGGGACGTTGCTGACTCTTGAACTACAGGCCGAATCGAGCATGCGCGTGAAGCCAAGCGACAAATTGGTGTTACCACCGCCATCTTCCTGATCGTCAACCGTGTCGTCGGTACCGGTATCTTCGCTACCCCCGGTTCCATCCTCAGTCTTTCTGGCAGTGTCGGCTTGTCGCTCTTTATCTGGGTCGCTGGTATGATTATCGCTCTCGCCGGAACTGCCGTCTACCTCGAATGGGGAACTGCTATCCCCAAAAATGGTGGTGAGAAGAACTACCTCGAATACGTCTACCGCCGTCCCAAGTTCCTGACCACTGGTCTTTACACCGGATATGTCATCCTCCTCGGTTGGGCCAGTGGTAACTCTGTCGTCTTCGGCGAGTACATCCTCCACGCGGCCAACGTTGAGGTTGACAGGTGGAACCAGCGCGGCATTGGTCTGGCATGCATCACCTCCGCCTTCTTGATTCACGGTCTTGCGCTTAAGTGGGGTCTGCGCCTGCAGAACCTCCTCGGTTCGATCAAGCTGATCATCATCCTGATCATCATCCTGTGTGGTTTCATTGCTCTGGGCGGCCACGTCAAGCTTCCCGAGGACCAGAAGCCTCACAACTTCCGCAATGCCTTCGAGGGCACCACTGGTAGCGCTTATGGAGTTGTCACAGCTTTGTACAACGTCATCTGGAGTTACATTGGATACAGCAACGCCAACTATGCCCTCAGCGAGACCAAGAACCCCGTTCGCACCCTCAAGATTGCGGCGCCCGCCGGTATCATCACCATCTCGATCCTTTACATGCTCGTCAACATTGCCTACTTCGCCGCTGTTCCCAAGCAGGAGATTCTTGAGGGTGGCCGTCTCGTCGCCGCCTCTCTCTTCCGCAACGTCATGGGTGGCACCGCAGAGCGTGCTCTCTCGGTGTTCGTCGCTTTGTCTGCCTACGGCAACGTCCTCAGTGTCATCTTCTCTCAGGGTCGTCTCGTTCAAGAGCTCGGTCGCGAGGGTATTCTGCCTTTCTCTCGATTCTTTGCCAGCAACAAGCCCCTGAACGCTCCCTTGGCTGGTCTCTTCGAGCACTGGCTTATCTGCGTCATCACGATGCTCGCTCCTCCTCCTGGCGATGCTTACAACTTCATTCTTAACCTCATCAGCTGTAAGTCTCTTCCCTTGGTCATTTCAGTATTCTATCAAGAGCTCACGCTAATACTCCAACAGACCCTCTTGCTGTCATTAACGTCTTTGTCGCTGGAGGCCTGGCCTACCTTTACCTCAACCGCAAGGAGTGGAACTGGAACCCTCCCATCAGCGCCAGTCTCCCTGTCGTCATCTTCTTTATGCTCAGCAACGTCTACCTCGTCATCGCTCCCTTCGTTCCTCCCGAGGAGGGCCAGAACGTCTACGAGAGCCTTCCCTACTACCTTCACTGCGTCGTCGGCATCGCCATCATTGTTGCCGGTGGTCTTTACTGGGTTGTATGGGCCAAGATCCTGCCGAAGATTGGCAAGTATGAGCTGGTGCGTGAGACTGTAGTCGACGAGATCGATGGCTGGGAAAGAAACGTCTTCTTCAAGAGACCTTTGGGAGAAACCATTACTTCTGCAAACAGGTCGACCCCCGAGCCTGAGGTGGCCAAGTAGCCGCAACTTCAGAGTTGTGTTAGGTTGCCAATCTCAGTTATAATGAAGTCAGACGAGGTACTCGAGTCTGTTCACGTAATCCTTTAATCGCATCCTTCGATATACCCTAGAAGCAAGATAGAAGAATTCATAATGTTCAAGTTGCATTTGCATCCGCTTGACGTGCTACTATGTGTATTTCAATCCATGTCCAGATGCGCCAGAGTATGTCTAAATCCCAGGCTAATTACGGCTCATGACTGAGGTCTGCAGCACCAGCACTACGTCAAATGTTAGTTGGGGTGCACATAACTTTGTCCACAGAGAGTTGCGACTTACGCTCACGCTTGATGCGACGCCGCCTGCACTTGTAGCGATCCAGCAGTCCGCATCATTCTGACCAGAGCCTGCTGGGCAAGGAAAGCCACCAGGCGAACCTTTAGCGTTACAGTCCTCATTTCCAGCCTGCTTGACGGTCAGCTGAAATGCCCAAGGTAATGTATTGGCTTACTTACACAGCTCACAGTTTCCTTCTGACAGGTTACTGGCGTGATTTGGGCAAATGTCGGAACTGCAAGCAGAGAGACGAAAGCGGCGATGGCTTGATCAAACTTCATGTTGACAGAAGTTTTGTCGAGAATGATACTACTGGGATGAGGTAATTGAGAATTATCGCGGTGTTTACGGGGCACTCTGGGAACGAAGGTGAACAGGTTCTCTTATATCCTGACAAACGTAGATAGAGTTGAAATTGAAGATTGGCATTGTCGTAATTAAAACTATTCTCAGATGGTTCATTTAGGTGTTTGCCGATCACTACAATAATCACGCGACGTTTGCTCGTCGGGGCCTTAGGCTAGTTGCGGGTTCGAGAGAAGCCAAGGCCTTGAGGTCTTGGGCCTATCTAGGGCGCACACCTTAAAAATATTATCTGGTTGCTCTACATTCTTGGATGGGGCGAGTCCGATGATGTAAAGGAATTTGAATGGGTTGAGGTAGAGAATATGCTCAGACGTTCCTTGTCAAACGCTCGAGACTGAGTCAGGTTTCCAGTTTGGCAATATAACTACCTTTCTACCCAGCCGCGGCCAAGACAATGCACGAAGGTTCTAATGTCAACTCGTATTTTGCGGAATAGGGTATAAGTCCAGACTTAAAAGAGCACATACCAAATGCGGCTTTCGCCGAGGCTGGGTACAATGGGTTGCAACTTGCATTCATCTTATTCTTGTAATTGGCTATGAGTTTACAACCCGAGCGCGCGAGATTTATCATGAACGAGTGACTTTTATGTGTTCCTCAACCAAACTACATCATTGACTTTCCGGTCTCAGGAGCGGACAGTGACCTTCTTCAGTGGCCAGCCGAGAATGCCCATAGACGAGCACAGCATGAAGGAGCCAACGAAGAGAACCAACGATTCGTATCGCCCCATTCCATAACCCGAACTGACCGGCTTGGTCAAGAGACCAGCAGTGATGGGACCAGTAGCAAGATTGCCGATGCCCTTTGTGAACGCCATCATGCTGAATACAGGTGCTGGATCGTCGGAAAGGATGGCGCCAAACTTGGCCCAGAAGACGGGGAAACCGCCGGCGAACATGCCGAAGATGAGCGCGAACACCACAAGAAGCTCCAAGGAGTGAGCAAATCCCCAAATAGTGAACGCTGAGACCGACGATACGAACGAAGAGATGAAAATGAGAATGAGGATGTTAGGCGTCCTGTCCGACAACCAGCCGAATCCGACCTGTCCGAACACAGTTGCCAAGTTGTAAACAGCCAGAAGCAAAGCGCCCATCGTTCCAGACAGCCCAATAGCAGAAGCGTATGAGGGGAGATACAGTGAGGGGATGTAGTAGGCAAACCCCTGGAACAAGTTCGAGAGAGCAAAGCAGTAGAAAAGAGGCTGCTTGAAAGAGCTCACGTCGAACATGCGCAGAGCACCGTGGTGCGAGGGCGGAAGGCGTCCCTTGATCATCGGCAGGACTGGGAGCACCAAGATGAACACCGCAACGGCGACCGATCTCAAAGTGGTGCGGAAGCCGTACTTTGACAAGAGCACCTCAAGCAAGAACGGCAGACCGACACCACTGCATCCGGCGCCGGCGAAGAGGACGCCATAGGCAAAACCACGGCGGGCCACAAACCACTCGTTGAGCATACGCAGAACGGGGAAATACAGCAGCAGAAAGCCGACACCGTACATGACGCCCTGTGTAGCGATGAGACCGACGACTGAGTCGCAGAAGGACGCCCCAACAAGGGATGCAACGCAGATAGCCCAGCCAACAACAACCATGTGTCTTTGCCAGGCGTGGAAGCGGCCAACCAAGGGCACAGCTATAGGTGCTCCGAGGAAGTAGATACTTGTTGACACCGTGCCAATGACAGCGATGTTTGGGTTGCCTTCGAACTTGGGATGGGAATAATAATAGTCCTGAAAGACTCCAAACGTCAGGGGGAAACCTGTCAATGTTAGTCAAAGGCCGGTTGATATGTAGGCTTAAGTGACAGTACCCCAGAGAACTGCCTCGACAATGAAACTCGCAAAGAGGAATTTCCATGCCTCCGCGCCCTTGTCACTCGGGGGGAGAGTCTGGATCAAGTTGTTGCCCTCTTCATCATCGGTAGGCGGCGCAGAGCGCATTGAGCGCGCGTCAGGCGTAGGTTGCAACTCGACAGACATCTTTCTTACACTGAGAAGATGCCTCGACTGTAGAAAATGAGATCAACGAAACAAAAGGAAAAATGCACCAACTTCATGATGTTCCCAGCTCATTAAAAGGAGTTTTGAGTTTTCCATGACTAAAGCAACAGTGTGCCCCCCAATCCGACGTCGGCCCCGCTTGCGGGGTTCTGACGTTAGACCGGTTGGATCCAAGACCCCAAGGGCGCGCAGAACACACCGCACCATACCTATCTTAGCGGCTTATCTGCAGGTCGTTTCAGTGGAACTGGGCGCTGGGAGTTATGAGGTCTAATAAGTATTAGACCTACTTACCACATAAAAACATCGTGACACACGGGACGGGATCCGAGGTTTTCGCAATTTTCGCACGTGGGAAGCCCTTGCCGGAACTGCATCCGGGATCGCATGTTAGATGTTTGCCCCGAAAAGGGAAGGTAACCAAACATTTCAAAAAAATATTCTAGTGGCAGATGCAAAGACGTTTGTCTTCTTAGCATTCCACACTCTAGCTTGCAAAAGAGTCTCTGCCCTGCTCCAGCCTCAACGATTCCGCATTCGGCCACTGTGGGTGCTAGTTGGAATACACCGTGCTGTTCTCTTGGGCTTCTTGGTCTATCGTATTGCATCAAAGGTGCACATTCCGAACCGCAATGGGGATATCCCGCCTGGAGAACTTTCGCCTGCAAAGATGTTGAAAAAACGTCCCCAGGAAGGGCTTTGCCGGAATTTGGTCACTCTCTTCAACGCCAATTTGATCGCCCTAGCTTGCGTTGATTCAATAAAAAGCGGTTGAAGTTTCGGGGAGGGATAGCCTGAGATTCGTCAACATTAAGTCTTCGGCAAACACAGTGGAATGATAGGAAACATGACTGGTGAGGGAAAGTTCCCGGAAATCATATTCAACGAATGGAAGTATGTACTCACAGACCGCGGAGCATCATTGACAGCCAAACAAGAATATTGCTTTGACTTGCTATGAATCACAAGCTAATGTACGGATGATTCGAGTTCTCATGTCTCTGCTATCAGCTACCTAACGTGTCCACGGGTGGGAAATGTCCTAGGAGTTACTATTCTCCTATTTAAACGAAACAGACGGGTTGCCGTTGTTAGCCAGTATAAACTGAACCAGCGATACAAAATTAGGCCTGTTGACAACTACGACTAGAAATGAATCGAAGCCAGCAGGACGCAGATGCGTCGAAGGGTATTTGCCAGCTTAGCAGCGCCTCTGTGGCTCTTAATTCATTGACGTCAGGATATGCAGCTAATAATTATTGATTGGTCGCGCTCTTTTTTTGAAGATCATCGCGAGTTACTTTCGGGGTAGAGTCATTCGATGACTCTTCAATCTGCTGTCCGTATCATTGGCGCAAGCCCTATGGAAGAGATGTGTAAGCTTATGCAGGCTACCATGAACCTTGCTCCGCAGCGAGCGGCACTGAACATGTCACACCGCGCCCTTTCATCGGAAGAGCCCCGTAGAGTGGACTCTATCTGCGCCTGCGCATCAGCAACTCCGGACCGCGAAGAGTCCGGGCCGGTACCAAAGTCTTTAAAATCACCGGCCGGGACGGCATTTGGGCCTCGGACACTGGACTTCGTTTCACATCCCGTTTTCTCGGCAAAGCGCCTACGTCCGACGACTCATGTATGTTTCCTGTCACAAACCAATTGATCTCTTCGTCAAGGACACTCACATTTCGCGCATCGCAGCACTTGCTCCGTCTCGAATTCCGATCAAGCTTCTCAAAATGACGCGAACTACGCAGCTGGAGGACTTTGTCGTCACTGATCGAGGCGGTATCGTCGAGAACCGACACGGTGTCCATGTCGCGGTGGTCGACGCCGATGGCAACCTTATCTACGCTGTTGGCAACCCATCTCGATTGACTCTGGCTCGATCCGCAGCAAAGCCAGCTCAAGCACTTGCTGTACTGGAAACCCCCGGCTTTTCAAAATTCGGTTTCGACGAGGCCGATATTGCCTTAATGTGCGCTTCTCACAACAGTGAGGACAGGCACATTAGCAGAGCCAGATCTATGCTAGAGAAGGTCGGGGCTTCCGAATCCGACCTGCGTTGCGGTGGTCACCCTTCAATCTGCCCAAATGTCAACCGCAATTGGATCAAGGCCGACTTTGAGCCGACGGGGGTTTACAACAACTGCTCTGGAAAGCATGCTGCCATGCTAGGCGGTGGTCTTGCTCTAGGAGCCGAGTTTGCCGATTACCATCTTCCTCAGCACCCAATTCAGCTCAAGGTGAAGGAAGTCGTGGAGGAACTAAGTGGCCTTTCGGAACAAGACGTAAAATGGGGCATTGATGGCTGCAATCTCCCTGCACCTGGATTGTCGCTTAGTTCCATGGGACGCATGTATGCGAGGTTCGCGGCAGCTGCTGATGCAATTGGCGACGACGAATCATCTCCTTCTCAGCGAACAAGGCATATGGCTCGCATTTTCGACGCAATGGCCAATCATCCCGAGATGGTCGGCGGTGAAGGACGCTTCTGCACGCTGTTGATGGAAGCCTTTGCGGGAGCCCTCATTGGTAAGGTGGGTGCAGATGGCTGTTATGGTGTTGGAATTCGGGAGTCAGAGTACACCAAGCAACTTGGAGCTGAGGGAGCTGTTGGCGTTGCGGTCAAGATTGAGGACGGTAGCTTAGAAATCCTCTACGCAGTTGTTACCGAGATCCTTGAGCAGCTACACATTGGTACGGAGGAGATGCGGCAACAGCTGGCGGCTTTTCATCATCTTAAGAGACTCAATACTATGGGGGTCGAGACGGGACGAGTTTCGCTAGCCTTCCAGGTCAGAAAGGCCTGACGACGAGGTATGTAGGCCTCCGTGCTACACATAATGCTGCCGAGAAGAGGTTCCAGAATTGTAAGGTCATCAATTGATACTGTTCTAGATTCAAAGACAGTACCCTTCGATATTTGCATGGCCATGGTCTTCAGATAGGCTTTGCCATTTAGACGAACAATGACGGTGCGGAAGTTGATAATTACGTACGTTAGGCACAATAGAACTGAGGGAATGATGTGGTCAATGTGGTGCGCCGCTAGCCAGGGGTATCCGCTCAAACACTCGTTCAAGCAGACGGGTTCAACTCGAGTCTGTTAAGTTACTGTTTCCGGCTCCTAGGAATGTACATCCGCGTGATATCTGAGACGTTCGGAAAAGTTGCTCCCCTAGTCTTCGACAAATCGCCGATCCATGAGACATGAGGAACGGGATCATTGGATGATAATTTGGATGGAAGACTTCGCGGTTTCGACCGACAAACACATTCAAGCTTGGATTGCTTGTAATCCGAGAAGATTCCGACTCTCCGGCGCCGTCGACGGACCCCGACTTGGAAGCCCAAAACAAGAGAATAATCGGCTGATGTGTTTTCGGCTCTAGCGAGCGCCACAGCCGCCAAACAGATCACAGGATATTTCTTTTTCCTTTCCCAGCCTCATGTTCAATAGTAGCCACGAAGTACATGCCAAGGAATCTGGACTCCGTCGGAATGTTGAGGACCATTTAGTCACAACTCCTTGCGGCCTCCCCCACTGTTTCTCCATATTGACGCCATGCAAGATCAAACAAAGCTAGCCGCCGCCTGCCGGAGATCACTCCGCGAGGCCTATAACTGGCGCTCGAATAGCCGCAGGTCCACCATTTTCAGTGATGTCAGCAAGGTGCCGCAATGGCTGGAAGCCCCGATTGGCAAGGTACCCTTATCTGCCACCTAACCATCTCAACCCCCCGGTCCGAGTCTTCGCAACCTCCCCCGACGCTCCACCAGTCCGGATGATTCGATTGACAGTCCGCCTCCATCATCGCCACCCGTGACGATGAAGCCGCTCCGGCAGATACGCCCCCGCCCTAGGACGCCCGAGGACGCCGCGGCCGGCCCCCTGAATGCGAACCGGGTCGCCCGACGTCCGGCACGCCCGCGCAAAACCCCCAGCGCGTGCGATCCCTGTCGAAGGCGGAAGATCAAGGTGAGCTCTCACTCTATCAGCCCTGCGATACAAGTCGCTGACATCACGGCTAGTGCGATGGTGCCCTTCCGAGATGCCTCATGTGCGTCACGCGGCGCGAAGTCTGCGCATACACGTACAGCATCCGTCACACCGTGACTGTGGCCGAGGGTGAAGAGGTTCCGCAGCACGGTTCTGTCAATGATGTACTCGAATCATTGAAGACAATGCCGTACGGCGAGGCATTGGAGTTGCTACAAAAGCTACGGCAAGGGGCTGGAAACACGCCATCTCCGATCGCGCCACCGTCCGAGGTGCAATTGCTGAGAGGCATGCTTCCGCCGACGCCGAACATCCTTGAGTCTGAGTTGTCGATGCGGCATAATGTTGCGTACCCAGCATTATCCCCGATTTCTTTCACTCCGGCGCTAGGAAATTTGCTCAGACCGTTGGCTGTGCGACAGCCTGGAAGGCAGGAGATGTAAGTGGTCTCCAATTTAGTGATTTTGACCACCCGGCACAATCAGGCGTCTCGTCCTCTTGTTGTCAAGCCTTCATCCGTAATTCGATAGCACAGCTTTGTGGGCAAAGACGCGCTAATAATCCTATCATAGATCACCAGCTAGGCAGTATCCTCTGATCAGGGATAGCGAAAGCAGCGTCTCGGGAGAGGAGATGTTTACTCCGGACTCAGCCCCCACAGAGTTTGGCGACGAGTATATATCGGAGCCATTGTTTGATGAGCGACTTGGAGGTGTCGATATTTCTTTCTGGACAGCAGTCTCAATACCAAACGATCTCGCAGTTCGCGTGTTATCTCATTATTTCGAAGTTGATCATCCTGTCTTTCCACTTTTCGACCAGGATCTGTTTCTGGATGATCTTGTGGGAAAGAGGACTCACTTTTGTTCGTCTTTCCTCGTCAACTCCTTGCTTTGTTGGGCATGCGTGAGTATCTAGTCTGTATTCCTAGATACAGATTCTGGTCAAATACTCACATCGGCTAGAAATCCTACACGCCCATCAGCCCCGACCCAGCAGAGTGGTCTCTCAGACTCTTCATACAAGCCCAAAAAGACCTCACCAGCCAACAATCACAGAACACATTGACAACAATTTCCGGGTTGCAGCTACTCGGTATTAGCGCCGTCACATACGGAAAGAACGATTTGAGTCTTCAGTTCACGCGAAGGGGCGTTGAGCTTGGAAGGTCAATGGGGTTGTTCGACGTCAAGGAAGAGAAGGATTCGGCCATGCAATGGTTGCAAGGCCATGATATTTGGACGCGGGCCGCATCATACACGGCTTGGGGGGTATTCAACTGGGTCTCGTTAGTAAGCCCCAGTCCTGCACCTGGTCATTATGAACCATTTGCTGACAATAACGGATCTGAATAGGCTGTTGTCTTTACATTATCACACGTGCGAAATTGGAACGCCCCCCTTGCTTCCAAAACCACTGGCACTGCTGGCGGATGGACCGCTCGAGGGCATCCCCAAAAATACCGCCCACCCGCTAGAGGTATTCGACGCCTCCAGTATTTTATGGACCGTCTGTCAAGATATGCTGTGTGGTTATTATGGCACGAAGAAACAAGGACCAAGAGGACAACGCGAGCTAGACTTTGCGGAGGGTATCTATCTCAGACTTCTTCAATGGGCCAACAACTTGCCTCCTCATCTTGTGAGGAATCGGGACAGCACCCACGAAGTTATGATGATGCAGTAGGTCTACCCAGCCAACATCAGTTAATCACTTGCTGACAAACCTAGCATCTACTTCCACGCGATTGTGACGGACCTTTTCCGACCATTCTTGACACCGCCCGCTGATAATCTTCGACTCAATTTGTTTTTCAGCCAGCACGCTACCCCAAAAGCGGTGTATGCTGCTTCAGTAAATCAACTCAAACGACTTTGTCTCCTATTTCGGCTTCGCTACAAGAAAGCCAGATTCTCCGGCTTATGGCAAACTGCCGTGATATACGTAGCAAACGCCATGATGCAAGAGGCGACTCAGTCAAAGATCCAACGTGAGCGACCTGGAAGAGAGTGGCGCTTCTATTTAGACCTATGTCTGGCAGGGCTTACCGACCTTTGCATGTCGTTCTCCACATCCGGTGCAATATCCCGGGCGGTGGTGGGTATGGCGCTTCAAAACGGAACTTTGAAGCCAGCAGAAGCAAATCGCGTATTGCTCGAGTTAAGACGGCTGGAGATGCCATACGAAGAGGCTCGGTTAAAGTTGAATGGAAATACTGAAGCAACCTGGGTTATTGATCTCGATCTAGCTTTGACCGACATCGAAGCTGCGCGAGGCCAGAGCTTAGTCCAGCGGTTCGAAAAGATGATGCTTTCTAGCGAGGTTCCATACGATGATGCAGGACATACTATGGATCTCACAACTGAAGTGTCCAGCTAATGTTGGGAGTAGTTGAATGATTGGACGAGGCAGAAAAGAGGAAAGAAAAGAAAAAGGAGAAGATAGAAAATCCCAAGAAAAAGTAGAAGATAGAAAAGCATAGAAAAAAGAAGAGGAAGAAAATATCACGGCAAACCTCTCCTTAGCCGTAAAAGGAGTTTGAATGATATGATAATGCCTTAGAGACGCCGCGGTTTAGACAAGTTAGGCTAAAACGCGTCCGACACGAGTGCTAGTGAAATTCTGTCCGAATACGAAGAGAGTATATCCCCGCCAAAGAAGCATTCCTTTCACATTACTTTGACAGTTGCATATCCAAGGGTGTCATGAAGCTAGCGCTGTGAGCAGTGATGTTGATAGGATGACATAAATACGGACATCAACAAAAGTTCCGCAGTCCGGGCGGATGCTGAGCGGATATTCAGCCCAACTAAAGCAGCTGATATGCTAGTAGTATCAACAACAAGAATGATAGTGATGGGAACAAAAGGGCCATAAGGCCGACTGTAACTAGTCCTCTGCCCATGCGGCGTAAGCAATCAACAGTGTCCCTTCCAAGTCCACTCTGACTCTTCCTCCAGAAGTTGCGTCTTCGGTCGCGACTTGACCGAAATCCAATCATCCTCCACGACGTACTCTTTACTCTGGCCTTCTTTTAAAAGAAAGTTGAATCGCACATTCCGCCTAGGGAATTCGGTGTTCGCAAAATTGGCGCTGAAGTTGACGATTCGTTCTTTTTGAACCAATGCGGGATCGCCCTCCCCAATCTCGCTGATATCATCGTCGTCATCGAGCTTCATGTCATCCAAGTTGACGTGGTGTTCCAACTCCATGATTCTTCTTCCCAGCACAATGGTCACATCCTCGCTCCATATGTTGTCGTTGGGACGATGCAATTTGTTCATGAGCTTCCATGCCGCCAATCTCAGCTCGAAGATGCGACACTTCATGACCACAAAAGCGAGCAAGGAAGTAAACCCCAGTTCAAGGGGGTGTCTCTCGGTACCGTAGCCAGGTTTTCGCTTTCCAGATGAGGCTGTTGCTGCCGCCGCCGCGGGGACCGCAAGTTCGACTATCGTTCGGAACTTATCGATGTGTTCATCATAAGCGCGTTCGTTATTGGACCGACAAGTTAGCAACATGACCTTGCCAACCGTCCACCGCATCTCCAATAACCTGCAGATATCCCTCTCTTCGGGGCCTGCCGGGACATAGATGTATCCCGTGAAGTGACGAAGACCTTCTAACCAAGCGTCCATATCCTCTACAATGTCCTGCTGGGTCCACTCTGTTCCTGGATCGGGACCGTTTCGCCCGGGCTCCAGACGTGGTTCAGTCAAACACCGCGCGAATCGTACGACCCGTACCAGGACACAGACCAGCGATTGATGTGCTTCTGAGATGTTGCGAAAATTGTATTTCGTGGCCGGCGCGGGCTTGCCTAGGGTTGGGAAGGAATGAGGATCGGCGCCGTATAGATATGGGACAATGCTCAAATTCCGTATTGCCGGCTGGACGTGGTTCTTTATGAAATCCGATTCGCTGCGAACTTCGTTGAGAATATTTATCCCATGTCGGCAATGTTCAACTGCATCTTTGGAGTTCTTCCGAAGCAGCTCGACGCAGATGAACAGAACACAGACGAACAGTATCAAAGCCCGGTCGGTCGTTGTTCGTAACAGTCTTATAGCCTCGTTGTAATGCCACACAGCGAATGCGCTACTCTGATCATCTGCGCCACAGGCAATGTCGAGACGAGAGCGCTTGGTAAAAGTCTCGTATAATGAGCTAACGGCCATCATGGCGTGCTTCGCCACGGGTTCTTGGTTCGCAACCTGGGGAACGATGGTGATCCAGAAGTGCTTATTCAGTGATCCTCCAAGGGCCGGCGCGGCTACACGTTGAAAGAACGATATGGCACGTTTCTCGGCCGTCGTACCATTTGTCAGTGCCGACTGTCCCAAAGCAACATCCGAAATATTCCCTTGTAGGAGCTCATCCCAAGAGTACGTCCCCTTGGGAGGCGACGTGTAGCCATCACATTTCCGGCCTGTCGTCAAGCACCGGTTACAATAAGGGCGGCTCTCGTCGCATTTTATTCTCCGTATTCTGATAAGATAGAGTTTAGACGTTGTCCTAGGATGCGGTGCCGAGTACGACGGCGACTTACTTGCATGTTATGCAACCCGTTTTCACCTTCTGGATACCGGTTCGAGGCATGAATCACTTGCGTCGTTCTGAGCCGGCAGAAACAAGAACTCATTTAGCGTGCTTGTCGAATCTCGTATTCGGCTTCGGACGATCTCGAGAGACTAAGATCAATATGATCGACGGCATGTGTCAAGGCCAGATCTGTGGGGACACGCCCTTAAGTACCGGCGGGCAGAATTGACACGACGCTCAGACGAACGTGACAGATGATCCAGGTTTGCGTCAAAATTCAAGCTTGTTCCGATTCGAGCACGTCCATGCTGAGACTTGAGTTTTCGCGACATCAGATGCCGCGGGGCGTTTCCGATCAGGCCAATCACGATGCGTAGACGGCACTTCCCAGCCTTGAGCTGACGGTTCGTTGCCGTTATCCGTCTGCATTTGTGGGTGTCTCCGTCAAACAGGAGTGGTTGTCTTGCGGTTGAAGGTTTTATGACAACTCAAATATTTCCTTGGGTAGACGGGCCGTCTCTCCGACGTCGACAACGAGATCTATTGTCAAGGTAAATTTGGTGATCAAAAGCAGGCCGCTTCGCTGCCATGACGTCTCGATGAAGCAAATTGATCTTGGTCTGTTTAGAGACGCCTTCTACTTGAACGAATTGAAGATACATTACACAGCAATTCTTGAATTTTCTTTGTCTCGTACTCATACACGCATCCGTGGTATTGCAACTTTTTCTGTACAATGCCTACCTATGTAATCTTATTCACGTGCAAATAGCACAACAAGATGCAAATATCCTCCTCCAGAAAGAAAGAACTCTGATTTCTCGCTTTGGGAGATCCAGGCGAACTGATCCTTCAACACTCAGTCATTCGGTCTGCGTTCCAACACCATATGGCTCTCCAAAGACCAAGGCCCACAGGGCCCGGTGCTCCTCATCGAAGACAATCCCCTTGAAGTTGTCCTTGAGCAGGAGGAACGACCATATAGGCATGAGTTTCTTGGAGCGCTTCAGCTTCTGGATAGCTTCTCGAAGACCGCCAGGACCCGGCAGCATAGCCTGATACATGATATCACTTATCGCCATTCCGACTTCGAAGTCGGCCTGGACAATGGCACGGTGCCCCTCAGAATGACTGCCAGGGTACTCCAAATCTAGGAGGACGCAGCAAGGCTTGATGATGTGCTCGGTCAACGTGTCCATACCACGTTGCTGTCCGTCGCCATTTTCTGCTAGGCAACTCATGGCAGAGCTTATTTGCCCCCCCATTTCTTCCATAAGTGCCGCAGTTTTGGTCTTTGTGAGACCGGGGTCTGATTGATCCAGTGTGCTTGCAAAGAGCTTCACGCGCCGCGGGACACCGTGAGCATGGTCTAGATTCGTGAGAAGCTTTTGCAAAAGACTGCGGTCTTCCTTGCTCAGAAGGTCAGCTTGCAAAGCAGCGTCGACGCTGACCATGTCATCGATACTGATGCCTGAAGGCAGACGCTTGGTGAACTTGTCACTTTCTTGCATGCCGTCCCACGTCAACCCGTTGTCTCCAAAGCGAACACTAGGGGCAATCAGCCCATTCTCTCTTGCTTTCCGGAATTGCATCACGAGCTTTTGCGAAAACTCAATCACGGCCTCCCGAGACACCGCGCTTGACTCAAGCCGTCCGGTTTGCCGTTGGTCAATTCCTCGCTCAGGTGCGGTAGTTGGTCTGCGATTTGCTTCGTCGGCCACATTGTTGATGAAAGGCACATTGACACCACGCCATGGTGCACGAACAATCTTCTTCGGTGTCGTCCATAACTGAAGGCCACCTTTTGTCTTGTATCGCTGTAACTTCTTTTCGGCGAGGCGCATTGGTCCACTATATTTCTTGACCGAAGGTTCAGAAAGCATGGCAGGGGTAGCCCAACTCTTGTGCACAATAACCTTCCGCATTACCAGTCCACAGTCTTTCCTGGTTTCGTTCTGATAGTCTGGCAGACCAAGTGTGTATACATCCGGTAAAAGGAGAGATGCCGTGGTCTTTTGGCTTCTCAGTGCTCGGCGGCCTTGGTTCAAGGGCATGGGAATTTGAGTTCCATCAAATGAAGGTGGGACAATCTCGACCCACTCCAAGTCCTCCGGGCCTAACTTCGAAAACATTTCAAGTATCTTCTTCTGATTGATGTGTTTGGAAGAAACGTGGAAGTCTTCGTTGAAGGCAGCGTCCTTGGGGTACAAAGAACACGCGTATCTGAAGATGTGGCCATAAACCCCTAGACGATGCTCCTCGTGGAAACGAAAGAAATGCGGGGCGTACAACAGAAAAACGGCAAGCGAAGGCTGTGGAACTGCCCGTCGAGCTTGGCCTTCTTCGGGATCTGTTCCGGGTTTGATCGTGCAGAGCTCGGGCTGGAATCCAGGGGTTGATGATAGGCGACACCACACAAGGGCCATGGACACCGCAAATGCCAGTTCCAACATGTCGTGAGGATACTTGGTAAGAAACGAAGCAATCTCTTCCACAAAGGGTGCTGGAATAGGGTTGTTGACTTTGGGTACTCTCATTTGAAACCCTTCCCAGGTGCTCGGATTTGTTGCTGGTATTGAGTTGTAGTCGAGTTGAAGATCCGGATCGTGTATCAAAACTGAAGATGCTCGGCCTTTGCAGAAGTCGCTGGTCTGTTCATACGCATAAGCCTCCAGCTCATTGTCGAGGACTTTTCGGAATTCGGCTGTGAAATTCTCGCGCGTGTAGCTTCTGCCTATGTCTTTCAGCTTCTTAAGAAACATCATCTGTCTCGGACGGAGCATGTCAACAGGAGGTATGACGAAGTGTCCGGTCTTTTTGGTGTTTCCAACGCCAAATAAAGCACGGGAATAGTCGTTTGTGGCGTCATTGGCGGGTCTCACGGATGCGTAGAGGCTTGCCGCGCCAGAGTATCGCAGATAAACAGGCGAAAATTCCGTGCCCTCGATACCGACGTAGTAATCTTGCTCCACTGAGTAGATTATCTTCGAGTTTGAGAGTGCATAGCGTCTGCAACCCCTGTTCAGAAGAGAAACAATTATCAAGTTCTCGGTATCTCGAAGTATCTGATTGTTTGCGGCAGCGCCGGCTCGTTGGCTTTCATTCAGGTCATTGGCGTTGATTGCCTCCGTCGTCACTAACTCGACCATGCTAGGTATTTTGGTGTCAAGCTTGCGCCGTTTGCGGCTTCCGTCAGCTGCGGAGCTGTCAGGATCTCTATCCGCCATGGTTAGAAGAATGCGAGAAGTGCGTGAATGGCAGGGAGGGGACGCGGGTTGGCAGTCGACTGGCGGAAGCTGTAATAAATGCATCAGCAAACAAAAGTACTGAGTTGAAGAATTTTGTGACACACCTCTCAAGATTTTCAAAGCAAAGGTGGGTGAGCAGCGGCCTGGATTTGAGAAAAGCCTGGGAAGACAAAGGTCGCCAGATTGGTACGCGAGAACTCAGGTCGCGGTGAATTTGTGCAGACAGAAGAAGCGTCGAGTACTGAAGCAGATCGAAAAGCTTTTCGCGTGACGTTGTAGAATGAGATCGAGATCCAGGATAAGACTCGAGCAAAGTTTCTGCGACTCAGGATTTGCGGCGAGCAAGCGACGGAGCAATATTCGGCTAAAAGACGAACCGGGCCAGGTTGGGTGAAAAGGAAGGCGCGGACCGTCTCGCAAGTGACGACTGCGTGCGGTGAAAGACGCCGGTCGCAAAATTTGCGAGGAGCGAAAAAGTCAGGGAGGGTTGGTAGAATGTGAGAAGGCGAGAGGGGCGAGCGAAAATTTCAAAGCCGAGGTGAGGTGGTGGTCGCCTGGTCTTTCTCGAGAGGCAAGAGCAAGGCAGGTCGGCCCAGAGAGAATGCAAAGGCTTCAGCCTAGCTGACTGCGGAAGTAGAAAGAAGATGGCCCCGTCTTGTACGGTGACGCAAGCAAGAAGGAAAAATCGAGGCAGAGGTGTGTTGCGAAGTGTGAGACTCGGAGGTGAAATCAGGAAAGGTTGCCGGCCGAAAATGGTCGTGGGCAAGAAATTTCTCGAGGAAACGCGGGAAGGAGCAAAGGGCGGCCGTCAGAGACGAGAATTAGTTCAGGTCTACAGAACAAACGGCTTTCTGGGGAAACGTTTGGAAAGGCAGATTTTCAAATACAAAGATGCTAGCATTCAAACACAAGGGTATCTATCTAAACACGAAGTTCTCAACCTTTTGTCCGCCAATCCTACACGCGTCAAGCCCACGATGTCGAGTCCCAAAGAAGCATATCTCAATCCTGCTGTCCTCGCTCTCAAACTAGAAGAAGTCCCCCAACCTGAAATCGTCTTCATTCCTCTGCGTAGGGCTTCCCAAACACCTTTGTCCACCACTTCTCCCGCTCCTGGGAGGCGAAATCGATTCCCTTGAGTCGGTCCTGCAGGAGACAGAACCGCCATATGTAGAGGAACGCTTTCGAACACTGCAGCTTCTCGGTAGCGTGGCCGAGTTGGACAAGGTTGACTGGCGCACTTTCGTAGATCGCCCGTAGCTTGATGATCGCGCTTACGAGCGACTGGTCAAGTCTGCCGAGTTCATCAATAGCGACGAACAGCGTCCCGGGCCACTTGAGACCAAGGAGCTCGTAACATGGCTTGAGGACCTGTTCCACGAACCCGTTTTCCTCCTGCTTGCCCCCTCTGCCGTACTCGTTGATTTTCGCTAGCTCCTCGTTGAGCGGCTTGAGGCCCATGTCGATGTGGTCGATCACGCTCTTCTTCGACAGGCTCTCGTTATCCACGTCGATGTATCTGAAGATGCGTGATAGCGGATGTACATTTTTGTCGTCTGCCAAGTCTTCTTTGACCAGCCTCCGTAGGATCCGTCGGTCTTTGTCGCGGATGACACCTTCGACGGCAACTGCTTCGTGCGCCGGCCTTGGAAGGATGTTGAGATCGCCGAGGTCTTGCTCTTCGACACTGTCTCTGATAAGATGTATTTCTCGCGCGTGGTCGACGGCCGGGTTGTTGTCGCTCTGAGCAGCTGCTGGGTCTCGGTCGCCCTCTCCCTGATGTAGCTCCAGCCCGCCAGGTTGTGCGACCTGAGCCCCTCCGCCCTCCCCCTCTCTCTGCTCGACGGCATTGCTGCCATTCTCTCGGTCTTCGGCGGGGTTGGCGTTGGACTTCTCGACCTGATCCTTTGGTTGCACATCATTCTTCGCGGCTTTCAGAAGCTCGTTGTTTAGATGTTCGACGTTCACGCAATCCTTCCAGGGACGTCTGATGGTGGTCTTTGGCGCAGTCCAGAGATGCTCCAGTTCCCAATCATCTTTAGCTGGGTCAAGGGCAGCTTCAGGTAGATAAGGCGTAACGAACCCTACCCCAAGGTACACCACAAGACCTGACGGCGGAATGTCGGGCGAGATGTCCCGGTGCAGGTTCCGGTATGCCGAGACGGAAGTAACCCTGTCTGGTACCCAGTCTTGATGAACGTGAATTCCTCTCGAAATCCACCGTTTCCCGTGGTCTGCGTGTCCAGGGGGAAAGCCGTGGCAGGACTCGTTGAGATAGTTTGGGAATCCCAAGGTATGAATGTCGTCGAGTAGAAGGGCGGCAGTAGTCTCGTCGCTTTGGGGGACTCGAGGCCCATGAGAGGCTGGCATGGGTAGCAGGGAGCCGGGCCACGAAGGCGGAACGATCTCGATCCAGTCATCGTCTTGGAGAGCCATCTCCCAGAACAAAGTCTTCACCAGCTCTTCATTGATGTCGTCCTTGTCGATGTCGAAAACCTCTTTCGTGAGCTTCTTATCCCGATTGTACATTTCATGTACGTATCTGAAGATGTGTATGTATGCAGAAAGCCGATAATACTCGTGAAGACGGAAAAAGTGAGGCGCATACAGAATGAAGGACGCAAGCGACGGCACGGGTACCTTCTTCAACAGTCGTCGATTTCGATCATAGCCCTGGTATGCTGCCAATTCTGCACCGTGATCCGGACCAGTAACTAAGCAAGCCCAAACAATGCACATTGACACGGCCAAGTTCAGTGTGACGAAATCGTATCCGTAACGTGCGAGAAAAGAAAAGACAACTTCGCCCAGTTGCTTAGGAACCTGCTTGCCGCCCATCTTTGGCATCATCATTCGAAAGTACGCCCAGCTCTCAGGCTTCATGTCTTCGATGAAAGCGTAGTCCAACAACAGGCTGTCATCGTTGAATGAAGTCGGACAGGGATGGCCTGCTTGGAATGCTTCGAGTTGCCTTTGATGGAATTGGTTGATCTGATTGGCCCTTCCTTTGCCCATTTTCTGATAATCGCCAGTGTCGGTCCTCTGTATGCCGGCGCAGTGTGCTTTCACTTCTGACAACGCTTGGTACCGGAGAAGACTCATCGGTGGGATGATTTGAAATGCCGTTTTCGTGCCCCCGGCAATTTTGTAGTTGCCAGAGTGGAAAGTGTTGCTCATGTCTTGCCTGTGAGCCTTCTTTGAGTGAGGTTTGGCGCGCATGAAAACCGGCCCGACGCTGAAGCTGTCAATTCCCGTGTAGAAGCAGTTGCCTCTGAGTTTGTGCGACGAATCGTATAGAACGCGGGCTCTGTTTGTCAGGGAAAGCGTGACGAAATCGTCCGCTTCGTTGAGCGCCCAGACTCGAAAGACGTGACCATCACCCCTCGGCGGCAAGCCTTCGTAAAAGGAATCGTTGTATTTGTCGTCATACCAACACTGGGAGACCAGGGTCACTTCTTCTGGCAGGTGGATGTTGGCGCGTTGTTCGTCAGGTACTTGTGACTCAGCCGAAGGGTTTGCGGGCACGCTCGGCGGTCCTTGTCTGTTGCGCCTGCCACCACCTGGAGTCGCTGATGACATGTCGAAGGAGTCGATGACTTAAGAGTAGGAAGGCCTGCGGAGAGTCGGTCTGTGAGAGTGAAATTGATGAGTAAGGCAAGGAAGAAGCGAAAATTGGATTGTCGGACGTACCTGAGCCAGATGACGGCGGTTGCTTAAATGTGAGAAGGAGCGAGCAAGGGGTTCGTCGGATGGGGGGCATGAAATGGAGCAACAAGCTTTGAGAAGACACAATTCGAAACGGCAGCGACTCCGATGGTGAGTACTGAGAAGTCAAGGCAAAGACTTTCGGGGCGATAATTTTGACTGTGTTGTGTTGGACCTGTGACGATGCATCGCACGGCGCGAGCTAGGAAAGAAGCGAGTCGAGGCAATGGGTGGATAATCAAGTGCAAGCGACGGGAAGACGAGCAGTAAGTTAAGCGTATTTGGAGATAAGGTAAAGAAATCTCCGCGCGGGCAAAGCGCCGAAGCTGAAAGGTGACTGTTGTGAAGAGAAAGGTTGTGTTGGCGAGCACACACCTCGGAGTAGAATATTCAGAATATTCGGTATGCAATGGGGGTAGATCGAGTGAGACCTCGAATCTCGCGGACAGACGTGGTTCAATGTCTTACCTAATCAGAGAGAGAGGAAGAAGGTGAGTAGCGAGCTCAGAATACCTTACTGAGGAAGGAAGGACCAAGGAGGCCGTCGGTACGAAGACGGAGTGGTCGTCTTTCACAGATTAGCTCTGACATCTTCTTTGTAACCGAAAGAGAAACTCTCTTAGACCAATAACCCGATTCAATTGATGGATATCCAACACATCACAACCAGCCCCGAACACGCATGACGTCACTGATGCCATCGCGAACACCATCACCACCCAACCCAATCTCAGAACTTGCACATCGCCCTCCAAACCGCAAACCCAGCACAGACAAACCCACTCCCCAAGTGCACCCACCTCTTCCCCTGCAACTCCTTCCCGCCCATGCTCCTTACAACCCACCAGTCCACCATGCCCACCAGCGCCGTCGTCGCCCACAGCATCGTCACCGCGTCCTCATTCCCGCTGCCCTCCTGATACGTCTCGAGCAGGATAAACAACAGCCCCGTCGCGAGGTCACGCCCGGCTTTCGCGTAGCTGAACGGCTCCGCCGGCTGGTCGGGGGACAGCGGCCGCGCGATGCCGAAGGCGTCGTAGACGGCGAGCGGCTTGACGAAGCCGAGGAGCCCGACGAAGGTTAGCCCGGTGCCGAGGATGTAGTTTGGGAGCGGGGAGAAGGGGGAGATCATCTTGTCGGCTTTCTCTTTTTGTCGGCAAGTTCTGTGGTGATGGGTCTCTGGTTCAGTTTCAGACGTTTGGGAGGGCCGCTAGGCTTTCTAGCTCTGGGACTGGTTCTGGGAATAACTGAAAATAATTGGAAAGATAGCCCCTCATCACCATGACAAGAAAGAGGAGACATTCTTTAAGTACGCCATCATCCGAACCCTTGGGGTTAGAAAACGGTCACACGTCCGCGCCCGGGTTGCCCGCACGGCGGACTCGAGCTCTACCTCAAGCATGTTTGATGCGGCACTCCGATGCGAGCGCGGGGTTGAGGAGGTGCGAGCTTCACTATCATACCTCGACGAATAATACCTGCCCTCCCGAAGTCATGCTCAACAACACCTTGGAGCGTGAAGTTTGAGCAGGTTGCATCGACTCAGACGAACGAGCGCCTAAAGCTTCCCCCATCTTCCACAGCTAAAAGACGCGCTGTGTTCGGAAACCGGCACCGACGTCGTCATCCGAAGATTTACACTCAACCGCAAGTAAAAGCTTCATGCGACAGCTCACCACTCACCAACTTCAAATTACACATCTTGTCGAGGTCAAAATCGGCTGCAAATCAGGACCAACGGAGTTCTCATCCGCAGCACACCCCTGAGATCTTATTTTAGCTCTGCAGGCAGTACCCTTTAGCGGGCGAGCTAAACCGCAAAGAACCAGGATGCCGATCCTCCAAAACATGCAACTTTCCCATCCCCCGGGTCGCCACCGCCGAATCCTTCTCGTGATGGCTTCTCCTTTTCGCGTTCCGCCAAGAGAGCAAATGTCGCTCGTCCCCTCGCTTTGTCGTCCCTAGGCCTCAATCGTTGCCATTCATTCATTAGAAACTCAGCGATCGCACGTCTTTCGTTACCGCGAGAAAAATGCTCGCCCTCGCGATCCTCGCCATTGCCGGCGTGGCCAGCGCAGCCAACGTCACCGTCCCCTCTACAATATCCGCGGGCGTCGAGACGCAAATCACAATCGGCTTCGACTCCTGGAAGCAGCCCTTCGTCTACGAGACGGCCCCCGACTCCGTGTGGAACGACCCTGTCGCCGTGTGCAGGAACCCCGCGGACGAGCAGGTCGGCTGCGGTCACGATGCGCTCTACGAGCATTACCAGCTGTACCTCTACAACAACGAGTGGATGCAATTCTGTGAGTCGCGGGGCGCACACGCGCTATCCTTACCAGCGGTGGGTTGCTAACACTGGCTGTTCGCAGGCTACCTCAGCGACTTCATCCCCGTCGGAACCACGAACCCCAAGATCACGATCCCCAAAGACCTGGGGCCGAGCGAAAAGTACCAGATCATGATTGCAGAGTTCAACGGCTCGCGACCCGTGACAAACTTCTACGGCGTCAACACGTCCAACGCCTTCACCCTCAAAGACACGGACATCGACGCGTGGACGACGTGGGAGTACTACGGCGGCTACATCAAGCCGTGGTCCTCCCTGCCCTGCTCGTCGTATTCCTGCTTCCGCACCTGCGGGCTTAAGTTCTCCGACGGCAAAGGCAACAAGCGAGCCGGCACCGCCGCCGCGCTCTACGACTGCTTCAACGAGTGCCCCGGCATCCGCGCGGATTGGAACGACCACGATAATCCGTGGGATTGGTATAAAGCGTTCGACGGGCACGATTGGTCGGGCGCGACGACGGCCGTGACGACGAGCACGCCGAGCGCGATCAGCACGTCGGGGTGGGGATACCAGACGGCGGATGTGCGGGAGACGACGTTGTACGGCACGCCGACTGCCGGGCCGACGTATGCGATGCGGACGAGCGTGAGGGCGACGGCGACGACGACGGCGGCGGCTTCGAGGGGGAAGCGCAAGGCGCAGCCGGTTCAGGCTGGCGGAGGCATCTTCGGGACAGTAATCATTTGCTTGGGGCTTTTCGCTGTGGGGACATTGGTTGGGTGGATCTGGCCCGATGGATTGAGATCATCTTGGTAGTCCGCCGCGTCTTCAGATATCCACCAGAAAGTAGTCAGCAAACTCTCGAATTAGCATCATACCTCTTGATAATAGCGTGCTGCGGTGCGGCGTCTGTCGGGGTCTTGCGATGAAGCTCAGAGACCGAGCGGATCTCATTAGCTAAGAGCTAGATAACACCGCCTGCACCCCGCACGACCTCAACGCATCAGCTGGCATCCCCAGGAACGCCCGGTCGCGCTTTGTTGCGGGGGCCGGATGAGACCGACGTGTCGTGGGCGGTAATTCTCGGCCCAGTGGACTGACAGGGAGCGAAAGGGAGCCATTGGTGTTTGTTGCGTTGACATGGAGTCGTTTTGGGGATGAAAGATGAAAGCGTCTTGCGGGCAATTGACGGGACGCCGTCAGAACAAGATGGCAACCCTGAGTTGCTTAAAGCTCGTCTCTGCAGCCACGATTGATCTTGCACGACACCCGCTGCTTATCTGCCTTGTCTCCCTCCGTCTGCGGGCGACGGCCACCACCTGCAATGAGCCGATCCCAAGCGCCCTATGAAACCCGTCCCTGAACCGATTGCGGGGTTGGCCTGCCGCAGGGCGCGATGCTCCCTATCCAACCTGGGGAACAAGCTTAGGCCGGTGGCCGGTCTGTGAAATCATCCTAGTCGGAGCTATAAGTTGTCTTTGTCGCCCGTCACGAGGAACGTGAACCTAATTTGACTTCAGTCATCTCATCAAATCCAAAAGATATCTTGCTTCTCCTTACTTGTGTCAACCTTCTTCAGTCAAGGCACGTCATCGCCATCACACCCTCCATCGAGCGGAGCTGGAGCCAACGTGCCCCCAACTCGCCAAGCCTGTCGAGGTGGTTGATAACACTCTCAAGTAACACCCACTGTGATTTGATACCCCGCCCTCCCCTCCCTCATTGCCTATTGCCGCGCTTCACCATGCCCTTCAGACATTTGCCGGTGCCCATGGCACGCTGCCTGCGCGGCGTCGGGCCTGCAGGTGGGAGAGCAGGGGGAATAGCCCGGCTGAAGCACACGCTGGGTGCCGGCCCAGCCGTTGTCGGCCATGGTCGTCAACTTGCCGGTTTCTCATCCGTTGCCCCACTGAACCGAGGCGGGGGATCACCATCATCGGCCTTTGATACTCGTATAAGACCCGCGCCCCGGCCCGCCATTGAGGACGAGTTCAAGGCCACCATTGAGCAAGCCAGGAATCTTTCTTCACAATCGACCGAAATGTACACCGCGTCATTTGCATTTTTCGAGGCGTTATGGGACGCCGGCGTCACCCACTGCTTCGTGAACCTGGGTTCTGACCACCCCAGTATCATTGAAGCCATGGTTAAGGGTCAGAGGGAGAGGAAAGGCAACTTTCCCAGAATCATCACATGCCCCAATGAAGTAAATCTCCTTGTTCTTGCGTTAAAGCGGTTGTACTGACACTGGCCAGATGGTGGCCATGTCGATGGCTGACGGCTATGCCCGTCTCACTGGAAAGCCGCAATGTGTCATCGTCCACGTTGATGTAGGAACTCAGGGTCTCGGCGCTGCGGTACACAACTCTTCGTGCGGTCGCGCGCCGGTCCTCGTGTTTGCGGGTCTGTCTCCGTTCACGCTGGAAGGCGAACTAAGAGGCAGCCGCACCGAGTACATCCACTGGATCCAAGACGTCCCGGACCAGAAGCAAATTGTGTCGCAGTACACCCGCTACTCGGGTGAGCTCAAGACAGGTACTAATGTCAAGCAAATGGTCAATCGCGCCTTGCAGTTTGCGAGATCAGATCCTCAAGGCCCGGTTTATCTCTGCGGTGCCAGAGAAGTCATGGAGGCGGAGATTGAGCCGTACAGCATCAACCAGGATGAGTGGGATCCCGTCGAGCTTGGCGGGCTGCCCAAGAATGCCGTGAACAAAATATCCGAGGCGCTGGCTGGCGCCAAGGAGCCCCTGATTATCACTGGCTACGGCGGAAGAAAGCACGAGTTCCCCGCTGCGCTTGTCGAGCTCGCCAATGCCGTCAAGGGTTTGCGTGTTGTCGACACTGGCGGCAGCGACATGTGCTTCCCGGCTGACCATCCCGGTTGGCTGGGTCTTCGCTTCGGCATTGACGAGGCCGTCAAGACTGCTGATGTCATTGTTGTGCTCGACTGTGATGTGCCTTGGATCAACACGCTCTGCCACCCAACCAAGGAGGCCAAGGTCTTCCACATCGATGTCGACCCTTTGAAGCAGCAGATGCCTGTCTTTTACATCAAGGCCACATCGAGATACCGTGCCGATAGCCTGATGTCCGTGGAGCAGATCACCGCCCACCTCAAGTCCGAGTACGCGGCTCAGATTGAATCTGAAGAGGCGAAGCAACTGGAAGCCAAGCGAAGTGAGTCGTACAAGGCTCTTTTGGCGAAGATTGAGGAAAAGACAAAGCCTCAAGGGAACGGCGAGTTTGGCACCGGACATCTGTCCAGGACTTTGAGGAAGCTCTGCCCCGAGGACACCATCTGGGCCATCGAGGCTGTGACGAACACGATATTTGTTCACGACAACCTGCAACCAACGCTGCCTGGTTCCTGGATCAACTGCGGTGGCGGTGGCCTCGGATGGTCTGGTGGTGGCGCGCTTGGTATCAAGCTGGCGACAGATTATGAGAACGGCGGCAACAACAAGGGCAAGTTTGTGGTTCAGATTGTTGGCGATGGCACATTCCTGTTCTCGGTGCCGGGCAGTGTGTACTGGATTGCGAAGCGCTACAACATCCCCATTTTGACCATCGTTTTGAACAACAAGGGTAAGTTTGAGACATTGTCGAGTTGATGATCCCGACTAACATGAGTAGGATGGAACGCTCCCCGTCGTTCTCTGCTGCTGGTTCACCCTGACGGCGAGGGCTCCAGGGCTTCAAATGAGGAGATTAACATCTCGTTCGATCCCTCACCAGACTATGCAGGCATCGCCAAGGCGGCAGCAGGCGGTGACATATTTACTGCGCGGGTGGACAACTCGGCAGATCTCGAGGGAGTGCTCCAGAAGGCGATCGACAACGTAAAGGGCGGACAATCAGCCGTTTTGGATATCAAGGTACAAACGGGATGCTGAGATGACGAAAGCTAGAGCTGGTTGAGGCTCAAGTCACGGCGAGCCGCACGGTGTGTTGGGGTGCCATGGCCTGATGCGGTCGTTCAAGCGAGCCGAGGAAGATCTGATGACTCGCTGTGCCACACATGTTCATGTAGAAAGCGCAGTAGACGGAGACGTAGATGGATAGAAGTAGGCAAAACCCGGCAGAGTAGAGTCACCGGATGTTGATAGGATGCGGTGCCATGTGTAATCGTGTAAGACAGTGCATGGGTGACCCCGGTCTCAAGCTGGTGCCGAGCGAATCGGCCTCGTACGCCGGTGGTTCGCCAATGGTGCGGTAGTGCAGGCCGTCGTGTGTTTCTCTAGCTTCCACGGCGAAGGGAAATTGATTCTAGCGGCGCGCGGATATTACGAGGCGGGAAGGCGGCCTCTTTCAGCATGGCGAGCAAGAAACGGGCGTTTTTCTGTTGGTTCATCTGGCGGCGCGGCTGAGTTTTTTCTTTGCCCGACCAGAGTACCTTACCCAGCGGGTAGATCTCGCCGAAGAGCCGGCAGCGAGAGGCATGCGAGGTGGTGTCCTGGCTGACTCGATGATGTCGAGAGTGGAGATGGTTGACGGACGGCGCGGCGCATCGAAGTGGTGTGGTGAAGGGCGATAATCTGGCAACGTTTGGCACCGTCGAGGCATCGTAGGTGGTCCACAACAGCAGTCGCATTAAGTCGTGGTCTTTAGCGGCGCGTGGACATGCAGAATAATAAAAATACACAAAATGGCGATAGGCAAACGGCAAGAACAAAGCAGCAAGGCTAGGACGGGTATTGGTTGGGATGGGCAGGATGGCTGGAGCTTCCTGCATCAAAAGTGGTCAGTTGACAGAGAAAAAAAAAGGAAAGACCCTTAAACCCCACCATGGCGAGTGTAAGGCGGCAGGTGCACCCCTCCACCGGCTGACGATGGCCTCTTGCCTGCTGCTTCGGTGCTTCCTCCAACGGAACGCGGCGGTGGGGGCATGCACTGGCCAGGAAGGAGTCTGTGCCACAAATTGGACCCCTGCTGCAAGTGCAACCACCACATGGAAAGTCCGCTGAGGGGAAGGTGCCAGGCGCAAACACTGAACTGCTTGCACTTGGTGGGCAGTGGAGAGGGAAAAGGGCAGTTGCAATCGGCCCTTGGAGACCTCCAATCCTGGCTGCTCGTAAGGAGGAACCCCTCACAAGCAGGGCATGGCCGGTATTGTCTGCGCTTACAGGTAATAGGTGTACATTGGATTGGGCGTCAGCGCTGGCCCAAAGCTACGATTGCAGCCGCCTGCCCGAGGCGCGTGGGCAAACCCAAAGTGGATGGCAGGTGCATTGCAGTTGCCTTCCTTTGGTCCTTCCTGCCGCAACGTTCCGTAATTATTAAGTGTAAGTCATTTGAACATTGGTAGGGAAGGAGAGGACCGAGGTGAGGGAAACCGCGGCCTAGGAGGACATTAGGAGCAAGGTAACCACGACCCCAGGAAAGAATGAAGGGCAAGAGAGACTGGACCTCGACCAGAACTTCCTCCAAAAGATATCCATGGATGGAAGGAAAGCAGGAACACCGTGAAGGGTCCTGCCCCTCCGTGCCTTCCCACTCCTGCTTGACATCCAGTCAGTGGTGTCTGCCTACAGTTGCAACTTGCAGCCCGCAGCCCCTCCGAGTCCAGGCCTCTCTCCACCTGGCTCCTCGCCTCTTCAAGTCCCGTGTCCACATCCAGCCCAGGACCCCTCACGGAGCAGTGAAGGCTCCTCTTACACGGAAATTTCTCCAAAAATCTGCCACGATATTAACCCTCCCCCTCTCCCGTCCCGTGTAATTGCGGCGTTCTCCTACCACCTTTGATCGCCGGGAATCCGGTGTCAGCCAACGGCCATTCAAGTCGCGTTATCTGTATTTACCTCAAGGTACAGAACAGAAGGCGCATTAATACGTCCAGCATATCGCCAGGTTCGCCACTCGGGAGCCGGCGCTGCGGTTCCTGCATATTCCCCTCAGCTGTTCGGCCAGTTCGAGACCTGCCTCCAACCCGTGGGACGGTCATCAACTGATTCCACCGAACCGCACGAATACGCACCGCCAATCCCTTTTCGACATCTCCGTCCCGTCCAACAAACCACCAGCCCTCTTTCAGGCGCGCTCCCGGTCGACTTGCCATCGTCGTCTGCCCGTACGACAATCCCGACGTCAACGCCGACTCCGATCCCGACTCCCCTGCATCGCGCTCCCGTCCGCCTCTCGCTTGCAACCTAGGCATCTCCAGTAACAGGAACACCAGTTTGCCGCGCCGGCCACGTCCGCTGCATCGTATTGCGCCAGCTGCACGCAAATCAGGCAACGCCACTGGAACTGCGCTGTTCTGCTCTAGCCTCCAGGCATTGCAGCTGCTGCCCCTCTGCATCCCTCGCCTCTCGCTCTCTCACCAAGTCTCCAATCGCCTATCCGTTCCTCGTTCCCGAGCTGCGCGCTGCTGTCCATTCTCTGCCAATTATTACAGCACCTTGCAGCTGCCCGACTTGAGACGATCGCCGATCCCTCCACCTTGACGGGGATGCCGTGCCCTCTGCTGTTTCTTCGCCTGCTGCATGCCTGCAATTCCCCGCACTAGCTTCGAGATCAGCAGAAAGATTGCGCGCTGTCACTGCCAGCGCCGCCAGTAATTTGACCGACAAGGTCGAGACCACCACCACCAAACCACGCACACCACCAAACGACGTCGCCCCAGACAAGACAAGACAGCAACAGCACCAGATTGCCAGCCGAATCTCTTGCATCAGACACCCAGGCCGGACTGCGTTCTCAGCCGCCAGACTTCGTCATACTATCCCACCGCCTCGAAATTCCCCCCTGGACTACAACAGCCCAGAGCAACATTGCCCTACCTCCGTCGCCTTTATCTTCCGCAAGCGAACGGCCACAAATCCATTTTTAATCGAACCACGACCGGCCGCCCAGGTCCAGCCGTTTCTTTTCCCCCCAGGAAAACTAATTAGCCTGTCCCAGAACGGCCCTGAGGGTACGCCTCCGATCAGCCCAGCCGAGGGTCACCTGCAATAACCGCGAATTATCCCGACCCCCGCCAAGTCGACTAAGACTGAGGGACGACCGCGATTCTACGAGAACAGGACTCGAGACCATGATCTTTGTGGCAAACAGTCCCAGAAACCACGAACCACACAGCCCTCCTTGGGCTTGAACGTCGCGACATTTCCTCCCTTCAAAGAATCAGATGCTTGCTGTTGCTCGCGCAGAGTCTGCTGAGACCTCCTTCCCCCATACCCTTGCGACGTCATTAGCGCCTTCTTCAGGACCCTGGTGCCCTCCCGAGGAGCATCACCGAACCACGGCAGGAATGACACCCAAGCCAGAGGACGGCGCTCCTCTGCAGCCCACCGAATCGAACTCGAGCGAGGTCCCCGAGCTACCACCACCGCCCAACCCGTCGCTGGACCCGAGACTGAGCATTACCGATGCCGAAAGCCCTCCCAACGCGCCCGAGAATGACGACGTCTTCAAGCTGTCACCGCGAGCGGCCATGAGGCTATTGAGCGGTGGCATTGAGGCTCTTGTTCGCATCACGGGCGATATCCCACCCACACCTCCGCCAACGAGTCCGACTCTACCCAACATGCGGGGAATGACGGCCGAGAAGGAGCTGATACGAACCAACTCGGAGAAGAACTTGGCGAGGATGCGCCAAGAAGCTGAGGCGGCCATGACAGCGGCTCAATCGTCCCCTCGACGGCCTACGTTGTCTTCTCACACAAGTGGCTCCAGCGGGTCGGTCTCGCAGTTGATAGACGGCGTCCATCTTAGGCAGACGCAGACGCCGACACCGCCGCCGCCGTCGAGACCTCCCGAACCGTACATAATTATTGGCGAAAACTCGCAGCCAATCAATCTTCAGCACAGCGCTATCACGCGCAAGTTTTACTCCAAGAAGCCGCCGCCGATCAGCATCGAGGAGTACCTCACGCGCATTCACAGGTTTTGCCCCATGAGCACAGCCGTGTATCTCGCAACAAGCTTGTACATCCACCGTCTGGCAGTCGAGGAACGCACAATCCCTGTGACGAGACGAAATGCTCACAGACTGGTGCTGGCCGGGTTGAGAGTGGCAATGAAGGCGCTGGAGGACCTCAGCTACCCGCACAGTAAGATGGCCAAAGTTGGTGGTGTCAGCGAATTGGAGTTGGCAAGGCTGGAGATCAGCTTCTGCTTCCTCGCAAACTTCGAGCTGGTGGCGCGAGAGGACACATTGAAGAAGCACTGGGAGGTGCTCAAGACGGAGCAACCGATCAAGATCCTGCAACCGACACCGACTCTGTCGCTGAACCGCAAACCCAGAGACAAGACGTTCGCTGGGAAAGAAAATGAATGGAAATGAGGTGACTAGTAATAGGGGCGAAGACCCCATTGTTTTGGCAGCGTATTTGTGGCATTTCCAAGGCATGAGAGCATGATCAAATTGCATTGCGGCGGTGTACTCTGGTTACGATACATGCCACCCCATTTGCTGGCACTTGCGTTGGGTTGGGCGACTTCCGCCAAGCATTAATGGGCGGGTTCATTTGCTAGAAATGCATCTATCTCGTGAAACCATGATACCCGGCGTTGGTGTTGGAGAGTCACGAACGTGGTTTCAATCTGTCGCTTAATATTCGTCTTGGGGAAGGAATTACCTTGTGATTATGAGACATTGGTTCTTTGTTTACCCCATCGAGTATAGTTTTCATCCAAACATTCCACGTTACTTGGCTTTGCAGAGAGCTAAGATGCGATGACATGTGCGCCTTGAGAGGAAGCCAGCGATATCAGATTAGAAAGTAGGTCGCCTTATCGATAAAGTTGTGTCCCTCGCCTTATCCGCAAGGTCTTATCGAGTCAATTGTTCATCTTGGCAGGGGCGCCTGGTGTTGTCACTGGTTCCATTGTCTGTGGCAGTCAAGGTTGCCTGTGGAAACGACCGGACCCACTCCTTCGCGTGGCCTCAGTCGCCAATTCATCTGGTCTGTGCGTGAGGTTCCTTAGCGGAGGGGGAAGCTGCAGTTCAGGCCGTGCAGGCGCAGCTTCCTTGGCCGAAGCTTCAGTGCAGCAGCAGCAGCAGCAGCAGCTTCCCCCAAACCGAAACCTGGAACAGCGCCCGGCTTGTGTGTTTTCTTTCGGCCGATTTTGCGACCTTCAACTTTCCATCACCCGTTTCCGGCCAATCGACATCTCGAACTTGACGTTTTCCACGCTCCTTTTCGCATTTCCTTTACTCGCTCGTTTTTGCGACTGAATAGGCGAGAAATCGACCAACCTTTGACTCGACGATCCTCATTCGAGAGAACGGCCGCGTCCAATCATCCGATCAAATAAAACCTACACCACCTGAACACACCGCGCGATCGCGAACCGCGGCAATGGCTGACGAGTTCAACAACGACGTCGAGGTCGTCGAGGAGGCCTCCACCAACCCCGGCGCCGATGTCGAGATGGCCGAGGGCAATGAGGCCGGCGACAACGCCCAGGAACTTCCCTTCGCCGAGGGCGGCGAGAGCGATCCCGTCGAGCCGCGCACCACCTTCGCCAGCTACCTTGCCAGCCCTGTCGTGACCATTCTCGTCGGTTCGAGCGAGACCGAGGCCATCCTCACCGCCCACCAGGCTCTTCTCGTCCAGAGTCCGTTCTTCAAGGAGGCATGCGCGCAGTTCAGCGACGACGGCAGCGTGAGTGTATTCGAATGCGCCGCCTTGACTCCGTACTGACATGACACGCCATAGCCACGACAGGTTGAGCTTGTCGGCGAGGAGCTCGACTCCGTCGGCTGCTTCCTCGAGTACCTCTACACCGGCGAGTACTTCCCCCGCAAGGTCGCCGGCTCGCGCACCCTGGAACCCGACCCATCGACACCCGATGTCGACTCCGACGGCACCCAGCTGTTGAAGCACGCGCGCGTCTACACTCTGGCGGAGAAGTTTGGCATGCCCGGCCTGCGCTCGCTCGCCAGCTCCAAGATTCACTGCGTCAACTCCACCGCCAAGGGCGAGATTGCCTACGCCCGCTACGTCTACGCCTACACCAGCAAGGACGACACCACCATCCGCGCCCCCGTCGCAAGCTTCTGGGCGACGCGCTCGCACACCCTCCGCGCCGAGGCCGAGGAGGAGTTCCGCTCTCTCTGCTTGGAGTACCCCCAGTTCGGATACGACGTGCTCAGTATGTCTTTCCTGCAGGTTGTAACCGGATTACTGCTAACAGTTCACAGCTCGCGTCCTCGACGAGAAGCTCAAGCGGGAGCGCAACGAGAAGCTTCACCCTTCTTCCTCAACGCCAGGAAGCACCCGCAAGCGTGCGCGCCACAGCCAGATCTAAAAGGTGTTTGCAATCGGCGATTGAGGGGTTCAATGCATGGTATTCGCGACTCTGGATGGGGAATTTTCTCGCGACAAATTTTGGGCGTTTGTTGACACTGCCGCCATACCCGCGTTTGTTTTGATGGAGCAAACATGCGAATATCCAACAACAGAACTCGCGTGCTTTTGACCTTTTCAAGGCAGTGTACTGTATAATACTTGCCGTTTGGGAACAAAAGATGGTGACTGGGACAGCGTTGGGCCGTTTGGCTGCGATTTTACTGGGGAGCATTGTGCACCTGTACACTACATAACTGCGAAGTAATTCGTCAATCACAAGAGAGCATTTCCTTCTGTCAGTCACCCAGGAGCTTACCTCGGAATGCACCGTCACCACGAAATGCGGAGTCGGATGGCAGGGAACCCTTGGCGCCCTTGGCACAACCTCCAACCAGCCGGCCCGCGGATAGATTCTCCGCACATTCGGAGGAGGATGCTCCATTGATCTATCTGAAGCGCGCGCGGGATATCGGCACATGTCCAATGTGAACATGGCCTGCCGAGCAGGATATTTGAACACAATGGTCCCCTAAATCTCAATGACGTGTCGTTTGCTCACCGTTCTCGGGACTGCTCGCTGGGCCAATCGCTCACACTCACTTACACCACCATGACCGGCCTCATCACCAAACTCCTTGGCCTCTCCGCCTACACAGGCCTCGTCGCAATCACCCTCCCACACCTCCAAACGCTCAACCTGCCATCGCCATCCCTCCAAGTCCTCACCGACGTCCTGCCCTTCCTCCAAGCCGCCTCAAACTCCTCCACACCCGCCGCCGAGCCCTTCCAGTGCCTCCCGCAGAACTACACCACCCAGATCGTCTCCCTCGACCCGCTCGTAATCTACATCCACAACTTCCTCTCCGAGTCCGATATCCCCGCCCTCCTCGCCGCCGGCGAGCCGGCCTTCAAGCCCTCGTACGTCTACAAGGACGGCCGGCGCCAGGGCACGCCGGACCGCACGTCCTCATCCGCGGGGCTGCCGCTCGACGACGCGGCGGTGCAGTGCGTGCTCGCGCGCGCGGAGCGCTTCATGGGGACGACGCTCGCGCCGGGGAGGGACGAGATGGGCCCGCCGCAGCTGGTGCGGTATACCGCGGGCCAGCGGTTTAATGTGCACCACGACTGGTACGACACCTTCCAGCCGGACCGCGCGACGGGGAGGGATAGGCGGTGGAACCGGGTCACGAGCTTCTTTGCGATTTTGGAGGATGAGTGCGTGGGCGGGGAGACGTGGTTTCCGAAGGTTGAGGCGGTGGCGCCGCAGGATAAGGCGAAGGATGGACCGTGGAGGAAGTTTGAGAAGGGCGGGCTGGCGTTTAAACCGGTGAGGGGGAATGCGGTGTTTTGGGTGAATTTGCATGCGAATGGGACGGGGGATGAGAGGGTTGTGCATGCGGGCTTGCCGTTGGCGGAGGGGCTGAAGACGGCGATGAATATTTGGCCAAAGAGGTATATCGGGCCGGAAGCGTGGGGAATGAGGGAGAAGGAGGTTGTTGTGGATGAGGCGGAAACTGATCCGGTTTGAAAAGGGTGTGTTAGTCGTGGTAGTGAGTACGATTCAGTAAGCATTGTTATGGTTGCTGCTACGATCTTCACTATCTTCAAATAGTCATATCATTAAGACCTGTACAAAGGATAGTCACAGTGACAGAACGCAGGCAGTCTCATTGCTATATCCGATATTTTACTACTATCAGGCCTTGTTCTTGTCCACGATGATCTTGGGAGACACCCTAATCTGCCAATCACTGACATTGTGATAATCCCCATACGTCCTCAACGCCCTCGACAAGATCTTGTACTCGCCGCTCTCGACCGCGCCGCCGTGGGAGTAGTTGCCGCTCGGCCACCACGTGCTGGACGGCAGACGCGGGTACTGCTGCACGGGAGCGTCAAAGTACGCGTCCGAGATGAGGTTGTAGTGCTGCAGGGAGCCGATGTACTTGTTCTGGCCCGGGACGAAGGGGTAGGCCCAGTCGCTGGGCTCCCAGGTCGGGTCAACGAGCTGTTTCAGGGTTGTGTTAGTCAAAGTCAGGATCGGGGAAAGGGGAGGTGTGGAGCGTACGTCAAAGGAGAACTCGCGCGTGGGCCAGAGAATGTCAAAGTCGATGGTGAAGGTGTCCTCGATTGTCATCTTGAAGGTGTCGTTCTCTTTGACGAGGACGAAGTCTGGAGTTTGGACTACGGGGTCGATCCAGCCGTCGGCCCAGATGTTGCTGCCGTAGACGCTGCCTTTGATACCTGCGAGACGTATGTTAGTCGTGTTCAAGAAGGAAGGACAATTTAAGGGCAGCGTACCGGCATATGTAACGCGAAGAGCCTCATCGTTGGAGCCGATGATGTTGATCCAGCCGCCGTACACAGGGAACAGACTGGCGTCGATTCCAGCGGGCTCGACGAAAGTCACCGTGAATGTGCCAGTTGCACCAGCTGCGACTTCCAGGGTTGACGTGGAGAATGTCACCGTGGCGAGTTCCTCTTCCTTGGACGAGTAAGGCACCGGGGGGAAGGCGACAACGGGATCGCCGTCGGGCTTGGTGGTGACTGTAGGCCCGGCCTGGTGAGCAATGTGATACGTGACAGTCTCGTTGCCCCTGTTCTGGATGGTGACCTCGTGGGTTCCCTGGAAGTGGTCGGTGTCGTTGAGGTTGAGGACCGCGGGGGTGATGGAGGTCTTGTATGTGATGACCTTGAAGGCGTCGACGAGGCCTGCGCCCTGCATCGGAATGGGCCTAAATCTGTTAGATGTGTTGGAAATTGGATAGAAGGGTAGACTTACGCGAGGGAACCGCTTCCATCGTGGTGAGCCACCGGGTTTCCGCTTGACGTGATCAGGTGGTGGGCAGTGTTACCCGCATCGGCGATGCTGGCGCGACCACCGTTGGCGGAGAAGTACAGGGCTGCAACCCCGGCGATCTGTTGATAATCATTAGGCATTGATACTAACATTCTGATCAAAGATTGGCTCACGTATGGGGTTGCCATGCTCGTTCCAGAGAGAACAGCCCATCCACCTTCAGAGGTCAGGTATGTAGACAGGATAGATCCACCTGGCCAACGTTAGTACACATGATATGCTTGACAAACAGACTTACCAGGCGCAGAGATCTCAGGCTTGAGACGTCCGTCTACCGTCAAGCCCCAAGACGAGAAGAAGTCAATAGCACCAGCGATGGACTCGGAGTTTACTCCGGGAATGCCGACGGCCTGGCCTCCGTTGGCGACGAACTCGAAATCGACCTTGCGGCCCAGTTCCTGCTGCTTGACGAGCCACTGTCCATCCTCGTAGCTGATGAGGCCGACTGGGTTCGGGATGTTAGCACAATACGGAGAGCCAGATAGCGCTCAAACTTACATCCGAGGGGTTGCTCTTCGGGGTTGTAGACCCCGCGGTTGGGGATTTCCCACGGGGCATTCTCGAAGTTGTAGTAGAACACCCACTTGACGCTCGTGCCGAAGAGGTTGGAGTCAAGGACTTGCCAGCACTCGCAGATACAAGTACTCCGGGGAAGAATGAGGACACTGTCAGAAGAAACATCCGGAAACTCCCAAACGTCGCAGGAGTCAAGACCAGTGTAGTTTCGGTCCAGGAAGTGGGCAGGGAAGCTTCCGTTACGGGACCATTGAGCCGTGTCAGAGCTCACGTAAAGAATCTCACGGATCTCGTTGCCACCGGAGCGAGCGGTGACCTTGAATGCAGCAGTCTGAGTATGCTCAACACTGCCGACGGCAGTGACACCGAAGCCATTGGCGGCGCTGCTTGTGTAGAAAGGACCCATCTCGCCACTGTTGCCGGCAGCAACTGTGACAAATGTCCCCTTGGCCTGAATGTTCGACGCCACGACCGCAAGGATGTTCTCAGGAAACCCGGCATTCGAGCCAAGCGAAGCAGAGATGATATCAGCGCCATCCTCATGAGCCTTGATGAAGCCCTGAGCAATGACATCCTCCATACTGCTTCCGCCGCATCCGAAAACCTTGTAGATCCTCAGTCTGGCATCAGGCGCGACACCGGGGAGGTCTTCACGCGAGCTGGCCACGATACCAGCGACGTGAGTTCCGTGGCCGGCGCAGTCCATCGGGTCGTCATCAGGCATGTACTCCCCACCGATCTCATAGTCGTCACCGACCAGGTCGTACCCGCCCTCGACCTTGAATCCGGCACCGAAGCCGCCGCCGAGGTTGGGGTGGTTGTAGTCGATGCCCGTGTCGATGATGGCTACGACGATACCCTCGCCGGAGTGGCCCAGCTTGTGGACCTTGTCGACTCCGGTCAGCACGTGAGGGTCCCATTTGGCCTCGGGCTCGGACATGATGTCCGATGCGTTAGGCTTCAGTGCGTAGACGGCGGATACGGGCCATAGTTTCTCGACCTCAGGGAGCTCCTCGATCTGCTGGAGGGACGTGGCAGTGTGGTTGAGCAGGTCGAATGAGGCGCCGTGGAAGATCTCCGAGGTGAAGTTCAAGGCGGGTTTGGCGGTGTTATTGGTGAGTTGGAGACTCTCGAAGAAGCCCTCAGTGTCCTGTACTCATCAGCCGTAAAGTCTATGCGTGGCATTCTGACACTTACAGGAGTCCCGTCCCGCTTCCTAAACTTCGCGGAACCAGTCGTGGAGAACTGGACAGCGAATCGTCGGCTTGGAGGCGCGAAGGGCTTCTTGTCACCCGAAGCAACGGCGGGTACATCGGCTGCGAGGGCTGTGGAGCTCAAGAGGAGCGAGACCATCGCAGAACCGAAAGCCCAACGCATCTTGAATCAACCGTAGGAAGCTTGACCTAAGAGTCAGACGGACGTGAAGTGATTCCTCCTGTCGCAAGCTCTTCCGTTGGCGCACGGTGGCAGGTCAATATATATGCCATACTCGCAGCATCTCGGCGCTTGACGGCCGACGCATCGGCGAGTGACAAGTGCGAGAGCATGCAAGTCCCTAGTCGTGGAAGCTGCATATTGAATATCTGCGGGCAAGAAGGTATCCCACTGAAGAATGGTGTTATCTTGGCTCGATGTAACCCTCAATCGGGAAGGTCGAGGCAGAAATTCGCCGGCCAAGCCTTGGCAGGAACTTGCTTGCTCGTCCAAGGCCCTTTCGAACAGGCACCTTGCGACCGATCACGCTGGAAAATCATGTAGTGGATTCCAGAATCTCCATTCCAGCCAAACATGCCTCCTGGTCGCTCACGCCGGTTAAACCAGGCTCAAAAATAATCAGACGATCTGATAAGATGGCTTCAGCCTGTAATATCACCGCCCACTTGTATGGTGGACCCTGATCGGGCTGGAAAGAGAGTTAATATGGAATAAACGCGCGAATTAGGCGCCGAGATCGCAGAGTGTGGTGGGCTCAGCTCCGTTGTTGGCCGGGATCATTGGGAATACGATGTGGGGGACGACCGACGGCCAATAGGCTCACTTCCTGCTCATGCGCCGTCGCCCGCGTAGATTAAATTCATATCCGAATTGCATGGCGAAAGATGTCGGAGCGAGACCCTTGGTCGGCTGGGCTTCGGCTCGCCGGACACTCGTGGTTGATGAATAACGGTTGACAAAGACATTCCAGGTCTTGCCTTGACAAAAGGATCTCCCTCCTCAATTGCTTTGATGAACTCAGCAGAACATTGAACACAACACCATTATTGTACAATTCACAAGCATCTTCATTGAATCTGGGTTACGTAGGTCAAAGAGAAATCACAATGGGATTGTCTGGGAGTTGTCTGGAGACCGCGTCTCAATAAGATTGTTCCTTGACAGCGTCAGATAGTTTCTTTTATGGCGTAAAGTGTTAGACGAACAACTTCAATAAGATGAAATCCAAGCAACTTGCGCCTCTGGTACTTAACCTGCCATAAGCGACACTGATCCATTTTCACCCATCCCATCACCCTCACACTCACCAGAACAACTATTCCCACAACAACGACAAGCTCGATAGGACCACCAATACTACCAAAGACGCTTCAAAGTCAGCCCCGGAGGCACACCAAAAACACTTGCTACACGAGCACTAGCGAGCCAAGCAGCTCTCATCATATCACACGAAAAGTCTTCACAAGAAGCTGGGTAATCTTACAACTGACATCACAATGGCTCCCAGAAAGACAGGCCCACCTGCTGCGTCCACTCACCATATGAAGACTCGTTCGCAACGGAGAAGGGAACAAGCTGAAGCTGAAGCTGCAGCAAAGGCAGCGGCAGAGGCGGCAGCTGAGGCTGCGAAACAAGAAGAAGACAATGATGGTGATGACGATGAGGAGGAAGGCGAGCAGGACGACAGCGAAGAGGTCAGTGAGAACGAAAACGTTAGTGAAAACGCCGACGAGAACGATGATAACGACGACGAAGGTCAAGACAATGGCGATGTTGAGAACCAAGGCGATGACGAGGGGGGAAGCGATGAAGATGAGATCAATTCGAATGGCAAGCGCAGTCGTAGTCATTCTGAGTCACCACCGCCGTCGCCGAAGAAGCCCCGTCTTGAGGAGGATGACTCAGGGGAGAGTGAAAACGCCGAGGAACATGAAAACGAAGACCAGCAAGACCAGCAAGACCAGGATGAAGACCAAGATGAAGACCAGGATGAAGACCAGGATGAAAACAAAGACGAAGACAAGGACGATAACAAGGACGATAACAAGGACAATGAAGGTGATGACGAGATGACCGACCCCGACGAAGATCAAGACAATAATGAGCCGCAGAAACCCAATGGTCCTGCCGACAAGGATGACCACATGACCGACAACGAGGAAAGTCCGCAGGCGGATGGTGATGAAAGTCATGGTGAAGACCACGAGAAAATTGTAGGCGGACCAACGGCAATCGATCAGTTCGCAAACAACAGCAACAACAACGACAACAACATCGTACAAAACAATGCACTGCAGCATACAATCATCCGAGACGACTATTGGCCCAACATCAGACCTTACTTCGAGAGACTTCACCAGGATTACGTCAACGGATCGTCTGAGGAGCACCGTAACACCGAGATACAGATTCCTTGCTGTGCTTGCCACAATCTGACTTCGGTGCCGTTCAGCTCCGAACACTACCCTGCCGGCCCTCACGATCATCAGGAACTGGCAGCCGTTCTGCCTTGCGGCCACCTCATCGGTCTTGACTGCTTGACCGAGTGGAGGCGGCAGGCAGACTTCATTCCACTCCCATGTCCTTACTGCCGTCGCCCTTTGGATTGCGAAGATTGCTTTGTACCACTGCGGGTCTACGTTCTAAACCAGGTTGATGTACCACCGCCGACTTCGTTTCCCGCTAACCCTAACGAGGGTGGACTATGCAACACCTGCCACTCGCGTAACAGCTTCATTGTCAACACAGTCTTGATGCCGGACCTTCGCCCAGGGATTGCGAACCCGTCCAATGGCTTGTTGCGTCAGTGGGTCGCCCAAGAGGCCAGCCGGGAGTATCGGGAGCTGCGAAGAATTCATGAGACAACTTCCAGTCACTACGCAGCCACGTTCTTGAATGTCTTCTCAACTCTGCGCAGCGAAGCCAACAACATGCAACAACAGTTTATGTCCCAATACCCTGCCCTGCAGCGACTGGAGTTTGACGCCAACAATCAACGTCCGTGGAACGCGCCATTTGACTGTCCACCCAACTCAAATGCCTCCTCCACTTCGCCTCAAATTAGCAATCACTTCGTTGACTCGTTCAACAGCACCGTCTATACGGATTCAGGCAATGCGTCAATTGACTCTTTCAACAGCACCGTCTATCCGCCTTCAGGAGTTCCATCAATTGACTCATTCAACAGCACCGTGTACCCGACTTCGAGCGATACAAGCGTCCCTTTTATAGGATATGATGGTTCGACTGACACCTCTAGCAGCTCGTTTTTCGAAGAAGCTCGGTGGCAAGGGTATATGAGCGAACCTGATAGCGATGCAAGCAACGGAGGCTCTAGCTCTACAGACGTTCAGTACTGGATCAATTTCATGAGGAGACAAAACCCCCATTGAGATGCGAAGAGGCTTGTATATTTGAGAAGATTGAACAGGGTGGGCATTTATTGATCATCCAGGGGAAGGGGGTCTGGTGTATGCGCATTCATTATGACAATGGACCTGATTCTCTTGAATTTAGGGCAATGTTCTCACGGCGTTTTGGTAGGTTTCCTAAGACGACATGCTCTTAAATTTAGACGACTTTCTTTTGTCTACAAAGGCCTCGGCCACATTACAAAGACATATTCGTTAAACTTAATGATCGCTCCTATGCGTATGAAAAAGAGCTGTCGGCCCCGGCAATGCTTTCGAAAAGGTCGTTATCTGAAAACCACTCCATTCCGGAGCCTAGGAAACCACAGTTGTTACCGCCTTGCCCAAGTGTGATTCGATCGTATAGGTTGACGTCGTAAAGGATGTCAGTCGGCGATGACGCATCCAAACATCTATGGCCTTTGGTCATTTCTGATTGTGCATCCCCGGCCTCGCTGTCTTTGGTGCCTGCAACCTGGAAATTCGATCTTTGATCTGTAGTCTCCACTGGAACATCATGGAACGTATAGCTAGCACGAATAACCTGGCTGCAATCCTTGGACTTTTCCGAGTTTTTCCAGTTCTCAGTCATATCCCGGAGAATCTGATGCGCTTTTTCGGATGTGGGATATGATTTGCTCATCTCTGAAAGCACCTCCATGCAGCCTTGGAGAGGTTGTTCATGGATTGCCTCCCCGCCCAGGCGGCTATTCATGAGATGTATGGTTCCAGCAATAAAAATGAAGTGAATTGCAGACGGTGGCATCTGCTTGATGTTGTACAAGTTTCGATAGGCAAAGGCTAGTTTTGTTACTTTTGTCGCAGCTTCACAGCACACAGTTGTCGGGTTAAAAGAGGCGGAAGCTTGCATGTCGAGGTCTGTGGCGAATCGAGAAAGGTTCATAAAAGATCGGTGGAGCATGATGAGGTTGAAGTAGAAAGTCATTCTGGAACAAAAACCATGGTTAGCAACTTAAAGTGATTTTTTGGAGATGAAGCAGGCTTTTGGGAACATACTGCAGGATCAAGACTTCTGACGATGGTTTGACGCTTTCGTCGCTAGACCATCTAAACCTTTGTGGCAACATCCGATACCATCGCCACAACTCTTCATGCAATCGCCGAGCTGTCGATCTCAGCTCGCTCGGGGTTCGTCGGTTTCTTTTACCATAAATCATAGTCTGGGTTTTCGAACACAAAATAGACAGAGTTGAAGACGCATGGAGATAGCATAAAGAGCAGTCTTCATCGCCGCCAACTTCCTTCTCGACTTGCCGTTCTGGTATTGATGTCGTAATATCGTCATCTCTGAATGTAGGTGGACGTCCACGACAAGCACTTAGCAGACTGGGAGAGTGTTAGCATCAGAAAGGTAGGAGCATACATGGTTTTGCTTTGCACTTACGCATCTGCTTTATGGCACGCCCAAAACACTCTTTGCCTCAGTTTGGCCTCATCAGAGCTCAGTCTCCCAGACCTCAACGCTTTTGAGCAGTCAAGATGCAACCTTAGGTCGCTTGCTATCCTGAATGCAATGCCTGAAGAACAGATTCTTGGTAAGTGTGGCGCGAAGGCATTTCGAAGTGTGAATACTCACCACTGTACATCCAGCCCAAAGAGGTATGCCCTGCCGCCTCAAACCTGAAACCCAGGATCAAGGCTGTTTGGACTGTTGTGGTGGTTGGATGCCCAAGTTCTAAATCGAGCAGCTCACGCGCCCTTGTCGCAAAATTGTCGCCAGCAAGCCCGCCAGATGATGCAGAGTAACGCACAACGCCCTTGTCAAGACTGATCATCGAAGCCAACGAAAGCATCGCGTACAATAAAGTTGGGGTATAGAAAGTGCGGTCGCCTTGACCTCCACTGTCATCCCAAAGCTTCCGATGACGGAGAAACAAGTCGCGATCGATCACGAGCAAATGAGGCGCCTGCCACTGCCAAAAAAGGTCGAGAAGATGCGCGACAATGGGTTCTGGCTCGGGATGTACTTCAGATGGCTCGCAAGGCTGTCTATTCGCAACAAGCGCAGAGCCATTGACTTTGGAACCTCTTGCACTGGCGTCATCTCCCAAGTAAGGAAACATGGTGGTGTATCCCAAATATGCATCATTTTCTGCGGCGCCCTCATCTGGCATGGCCTCATCCATTGCCGAAGGGAAGCTCAATTGCTCAAGCATGGGCTCATTGTATGGGATATGATCGCTCGAGACCGATTCAGATCGGAGGGAGTTTGGTGTAGGTTCGGCTTGGGGCGTTGTGATCCAAGTCTCTGGCTTCTCATAAGAGGGCATCGAAACAGTCCTTGTGTGTGTACCAGGACTAGAAGAGCTCGCAGGGCTTGGAAAAGAGAATTGCCTCAAGCTCCTGGAGCTGTCGTCGTCTTTGAAGATCCCGAATGATTGTCCATCAACCCGGGAGGCATTCCTCACGAACTCTTCCAGGGCCTGCATCCGCTGGTGCAGTGCCTTGGACTCGCTCGGTCGGCGATGGCTGCGCTTGTCCTCGCCATACCGGACCTCGCACTTCTCATTCTTGTTCCGACATAGCGTGCAAGATCTTCCTCCTTCACTTAAAACCTGGGAAATATCACATCGTCTTTTGTCTTTTTTGCATCGAGTGCATGCAAAACTGGCTCGGCTCGCATGTCGGTCGGGGGGCATCGTCGTTTCGAGCAATTGGGTATCGTAAGTCGAGGGAGGTAGGTCTAAGAGCAAAGAAGAAGCGCTGATATTCGACTAAGGTCAAAACTCAAAAATGGCTGTAGACAAAAAAGCTCCCCAATTGCACACAGCAAAAAACATCGTGAGGTGAGGGGCACGTCACGGTTCGGTTCGGGGTGTCGACCGACCGCGTCCGTTTATGCCGATCGTGCTGCCAAAAAAAAGTTGACGATGTGAGGGGAAGGTGTAAGCGCAGGATCTCCCCCTGGTTTAGCGCATAACAGCCCAGCCAACGGGCACAAACCAACAAAACAGCACTGATGGATGGGTGACGTTGCCATGGATGGCTCAAGGTAAGGTTCTGGCCAGAACGCGGTGAACTGTCCGGTCCACCGGTATTGTGGATAAACGAGGCGAAGTATTGGGCGTGTGACAATCCGGGGATCCGTATTTCAAAGACACAGCTAGCTGTTCTCTGTGAAGCTCAGAGCTCCTCATCAGCTGTGCTCGCTTGTGTTGATTGCTGCTGCTGCTGCTGTCAACTCAACCCCTTTTGCCCCTTGGACCCTGAATCAGCATCCGTCCGGAGTGTAATGCACGATCTGGTCAGACTTGTCTCATGGTGGAACTGCTAGACTTGGTTTAGCTGCCCAAGAAAACCCATAAATAAGGAGATGGACTCAACATTCCCAGTTCCCCGGCGGGTCGTCCGATCACAGGAGCCTCACGAGACCCCGTCTTCCCTCCAAATGCCCCGCGAACACCCCGGACTCCGCATGGAACCCCTCTCCACCCAAGCTCAAAGGCCGTTCCAGGCGGGAAAGATGAACCAACCAACCACGGATCCCGGGCGTCCACACCGGCTTCAGCCCTCGGGTTTCCTAATCGGGTAATCCGGCGCAAACAGCCTGAAATCACCGAGAAACAACCACTCGGGCACTTGTTGGTCTCGAACGACGATGCTCGGGGTCTGGGGAGGGGTTGCCCCACGCGGCATACTCTGTTCGGGATAAGACGTGAGGTCAGGTGTGTATCAAAAACTCAACACGAAGGCGGCGGAAGTGTGGCAAACCCTTTTCCGCATCAACGGGGATCTCGGAGATGTTGGGCTTGCTTTCTTTGCCTTGAACGATTTGGCCATTACGTGACACGTCGGGAGCTCCATCTTTGTGTGTCCATCTTTTTTTGGTTCAGGAATTGGAATTGGGAAACACCAGCCGCTACCTATCTACAGACTGATGTCAGAATGATTGTTGAGAGGGAGGCACAAAAGTGGAGGAATCTTACTCTATTAATCGCTAATTTTGAATATCCGAGTTCACGCGTACCAATTACGCCAAGCCAGTCTGCAAACCCCTGATTGCCACCATTGCACCCCACGCGCCGGGGTCGGGGGGTTGGGCGCCTCCATTTTCCGTCGTGCTTCCAACATACGTCGCCCGACCGAGCTTTGCCTTTGCGGTTCTAGTTGCCTCCGCGCCGTCCACAGCCGCCTGAACGGCGGAGTCGAAGCCTCCGTTCCTGATGCTCTCCACGAAGGGGATCAGGACGTCGAGGACTGTGCGGTCGCCCACCTTCGCGGGGGTGTAGTGACTGAGGTGCTCCAGCGCGGAAGCGAGGGCCAATTGCCAGACAGACAGGATGCCCTTGGACTTGGCAAGGGGCGCGTTCTCCTTAACGGAGTTGCACAGGGACACAAAGAAGATGCCCAGGATGCCACCCAGTGTGCCACCCATCTTGCTCTCGACGATGTCTTCCAGCTCATGCAAGACAGCGACAATAGAGCCGCCATCGGCGACGCCCTTCTTGTCCAGTGCCTCCAAGAGGTGCGACGCGCCAGTCTGGAGGGTTTCTCCACAGTCTCCATCCCCCATGATCATGTCCCACTTTGTAATGTCGGGTTCGGCGTCGATCACTGCAGAGCAAGCCGCACGCAGCATGGACTTCAGGATCGCGGGGTCCATCTTCACGTCGCTGTTCGCATCGATCGTCTTGGGTTCTTCGGGGGCAGCGTGAACGATTTGGGACTTGCGATCGCGTCGTACGGTCTGGGCTCCGGCCATGGACTCCCAGTGGGTGTTGGTCTTGATGTCGACAAACTCCTTGATCTGCTCAACTGAGAAGGAGCACTTCTTCGAGGCTGCTGTGATGTTCATGAGGGATAGGGAGAAGGCAGGTGCGTTGAGTGATGTCTCGAGGGGACCAGCGAACACTCTGACTGGCTTGACGTTCCACTTCTGCTCCAATTGCTGGAGGACTTCGTCAACCAGCGCACCCTGCTCCAGGTAGGAGATGCCGCCGAAGTTGCTGACCAGAAGGATGGTCTCATCGCCGGGAGTGAACTTGACATAGGATCGCTCAGGGTCGTCCTCCTTCAGACAGTACTCCAAGAGCTGGTCGACCAGGTCTTGAGGGGATGGCCTTGGGGAAAGCTTCTTGTAGCCAGGCTCGTTGTGAGGACCAGTGCCGATCTCCAGCTCATCAGCCTTGAGCTGAGCGTGCTCGGTGCGCCCAGGTACGTGGCAGTGATCGAGGGTGGCCGCGATGGAGACGATCTCGTTTTCAACCGCAACACCAAGTTGGTAGATCTCATCGAAGGATCCGGCCTTTACACCGGCAGCGCCGCAAGTGACCTTGAGAACACCAAGCTGGCCGGCAAGACCACGTCTGCCAACTAGACTGCCCTTCTTCTTGCCAACCGAGACGTCGTCACCGCAGATGATGATGCGGCAGTTGTGTCCCTTACTCCTGGCCTTCTCGCTGGCGAGTCCGAAGTGAAGGCAGTCGCCAGTGTAGTTCGTGACAACGAGGAGGGTGCCAACGTCTGAAGGAACAGCCTCAATACCGGCCAAGATCTGCTTAGCTGAGGGGCTGGCGAAGATGTCACCGGCGACGGAGGCAGCAAGCATGTTCTTTCCAACGTAGCCGGACCATGCTGGCTCGTGACCCGATCCTCCGCCGGAGATGATGCTGATGTTGGACTTGTCGTAAGTTGTGTCGAAGACGACGCGGTTGGAGGCGTCCAGGCCCAAAGAGGGGTTGTAGGCAATGAGGCCTCTCAGACACTTGTCAACCAGTCCATCTGCGGACTGGAAGATGTGACGGTCTGACATGGTGTCTGATGTCTGGGTTGAGAAAAGTGTGAATTCGACAATAGGAGGAAGCTTTGAGATGATCTGAAAGATGACCAGATGAATTGAAGACGGAATGACCTGACAGGAGTTCGTTCGGACTGAACTTGGGACATAATGTAGGATGACGGGTGGGTAATATCATAAGGGCTGTGCGGGGGTCGGTTGTGAACAAGGGATCTAGCGGGCAATCGGCCTGCTGCACCCCGGATTTCCGCAATGAGAGATCAGCTGGGGTTGGCCTACCCCATCTTCACACTTCCGCAAGTGTGATTCATACTGCTACTCTGTGCAGGCATGCGTGTGGTCCCCTTCAACTGCCGATTTTCCGCTCTTCCGCCACCTCGGGTCTGGTGTGCGATTATCCGACCAGCCAGGTGACGCGTTTTGCCTCTCCTGCTTCAAAACAGCTCCCAATCCCTCCTGGATGAAACGTCAATGGGAAATCATTGACAATACGAGCAAGTAACGACTGCATCTTGCACCATCATCGCCCATCACACTCCTGCCTTTCACAACACACTCGGAATCATCAAGACACATCAAAATGGGCAGCAACCCGGGCCAGAAGTACCGCATTGTCGTCGGCTGCGACGTAAGAGGAACCTCCTCCCTCGTGACATGAGACCCTGCTAACGCCTCGAAACAGGAGGCCGGCATCAAGTACAAAGACACGATCAAGGCAGACTTTGAGAAGGATGCCAGGGTAGAATTTGTCGAGGATGTTGGTAGCCACGAGGGCACCGACAAGACCGCGTACCCTCACAGAGCTGCCGCCGCTGCACAGATGGTCGCTGACGGCAAGGCCGATCGTGCCCTTCTGATCTGCGGCACTGGACTCGGCATGGCCATCGCCGCCAACAAGGTTAAGGGCATCCGAGCCGTAACAGCACACGACAGCTTCAGTGTAGAGCGCTCTATTCTGAGCAATGATGCCCAGGTTCTGTGTATGGGCGAGAGAGTGATTGGCCAGGAGCTTGCCAGACGACTTGCGAAGGAGTGGCTGAGTTACGAGTTTGACCCTAAGAGCGGCAGTGCTGCAAAGGTGCAGGTTATCAACAGCCTGGAAGCCTAGGTTATGACCAAAAGTAGATAATTCAAAGTCATTTCCCAGTTCAACATGCGCTCTCAACTTTCCTGTAGCCCTGATGCCACGACAGTGATGCCACCAGATATCGCGAACACTGCGTCACACGTGTTTCCTTCATTATGCCAATCATAGTACTGAGGAACCTTGTTTCAAACGAGGCACTCAGTGAGAAATTTCACCGCAATGACAAAGGGGTAAAAGCATTTCAACCAGTGCTTGTTCCAGTCAGAAATGGGTCAGAAATGGCAACCAGAGTAATCTGGCCAGCTCTAAGTTTTAGAAGGGAAGATTTATCTTGAACTGCTGTAACAGTTCGGCGGGCATGAGTACGTGCGGTGACACGGTAGTGAGCAGCACAACACATCCCTCAATTTCCACAAAGGTATCGCTATTGAATCATAAGATGCGAAAAGAATTTGCAGAGAAAGTACACGGAGGAGATGAGAGCCACCAAGCGTCAGAACGAGGTCAATGCAAGGTGTTCAGCCGCAACTTGCATCATCATGAATTAACCTATTGAGTTTATTAATCACTTAGGTAATGGATGAGATCGATGAAACACAATCAAGTGTTCCGGAGAAAACCCCAGCAAGCTTCATCTGTCATGTTGCTTTCATCCAGTTTCCATTATGTCAGAACACAAAATAGCTGACAGCGGTACCCAGTAACCTGGCCACGGGCGGATACGCGGGTCGGACGATCGGCCCGCACAGTTGGACATCCCAAGTGGGCTTTTCCGCAAGTCCATGCGCCGTGACTCCGCTCGAGCTCGCCGGCGCGGAGAACACCCCGATTTTCCGCGGCACCGCTATTTAGGTATGGAACGACCATTTTCATACAGTGGACGCCTCCGAATAGCTTCAAAGGTATCTCATCTGAATATCTTAGCGAACAACTCATACCCACATGTCCATCATGGCTGCATCACCACAACGGAGGCTGATTGGCCTCTCAACTAAGGCATACTTCCCTCTCCAACGGACCATCGACTTCACCAAAGAAGTGCAATCTCAGCTCAGCTCTCTTCCAGCAAATACCTTCGAAAATGTCGACATATTTCTCATCCCCGACTTTGTCTCCATATACCCTGTCAGCCAGCTACTAAAGTCCTCTACCGTGCCGATCCGGCTTGGCGCACAGGACTGCCACTGGGAAGACTTTGGCGCATACACCGGAGAGGTCAGCCCCTCGGTGCTGAGCGAGGCCGGGGTGTCAATAGTCGAGGTTGGACATGCAGAGAGAAGGAGGATATTTGGCGAAGACGACCAGATCACCGCCAAAAAGGCAGCGGCCGCGAGCAGAAATGGCATGGCCCCGCTGATTTGCATCGGCGAGAAGACGAGGGGAGACGTGCAAGTTGCACTTGATGAGTGCCAAACTCAAGTTGACCAAGCCTTGGCTGATATCCCTGATTCTGCGGAAGTCATCATCGCATACGAGCCGGTCTGGGCTATTGGTGCTGACCAACCTGCCAGCGAGGACCACGTCATCTCTGTGGTGAAAGGCATCAGATCATATGAGAGCATGAAGAAAAGGACAGGATCTACTAGAGTGATTTATGGTGGCAGTGCTGGACCTGGGCTTTTTGAGAAACTGGGAGAGGCTGTGGATGGCTTGTTCCTCGGCAGGTTCGGGCATGATGCTACTCGATTCATGAAGACGATATCAGAGGTCGCCAGCTTCAAAGCATGAGGTGGGGGGCATGCGATAATAAGGAGAAGATGACATGCTCCTGTTAAACGAAAATTCGAAACATAGTAAAGGCAAAATAAGCTCTCCGTGACTGTTCATCCCAATGCCGCTGGTCGTTTTGATAAGTCGTTATCGGCTGGAATGGTGTGTTCAAGACACGCCACGACTCAACCCCCCTGCTGCCCAGAAACCCGTGCCGCACTTTCCGTCGCCAACGCAGATGGAATTGTGATATTTGACATATTCATATGATACTCCTATTTTGACGTCGGACTCGGGTTTTCCCTGCGTTTGAAAACCGGTCTCGTGAGGCTGTTTCTCCACCTAACTAACGACTGGAGGGGTAGCCGGCAATCGACGAGAGCACCTAAACGCCATCGGCACGGCGTTTTCAAGTAGGCTTCGTGAGGCTCATCGCAAGCGTTTTGGTAAACAATGCAGTCCGACCAAGTTGTGTACGCATTTGCGTCGAAGTGGTTTTGAGTAACCTATATCTTTTGTTCATGAAGTCGAGGCCTGCATCTCAAAGACAATTGAGGAGGACTGCCAGTCCCAGATAAGTCTTGAAGATAGGTATATTTTACTCAAAGCAAAAAGTCAGCTTTCTACCGGAGACGCCGTCAATGCCACATTCCCTTCGGCACTAGACGTTGCATTTCCAAAGCCTCAGAGTCTCTGTCGGTGATGCGACAAGTTGCTTTTGCAACGTCAGAAATCCACCGCCACTTTGACGCCAGGGGAGGGCGTCAACGTCGTGGCTGATTCTCGACACAGCTCAGATCTGATTCGGTCTTTCCCGCTGGGAAAAGGTATTTTTAACAGCAACGATCAACCGGGAGCGGCCGCCCACGGTGGGATTCTCAACGCTGAGAGTGCAGCGTGACTCTTTGTATTTTAATTGGGCCTTTAGGGCGCCTTGAACAGAATGAAACGCGACTCTGTGAAGGCCCATGATGTCTCATCGGAACATGACCGATCTTTCTCACTGCATGACTAGCTCAGAGTAACCAAGTCGGATTTTGTGTCCTCGGCAGCTCAACGTACAACAGAGGACTTTAACTCGATTTCGCAGTGCATCTGTACCATTGGCTGTGTCTCAATTAGGATGCAGCCGGCGAATAGTCTATCAGCGTTAGATATCCTTGAGTAGTCCCGTGGCGGTCAGCCGAGAGTCAGACTCAATATATTAATCGCTCATGACGATGTTGTTCTGTGGGTACCTCCATACATGTAAGTAAATGATCTCGATTTCAACCCTCGAGGCGCTAGCTTCGCCTTCCGACCTGTCAAAACACGGGATCAGCCTTACGAGAGACACCGTTAGGGGGGAAAAGAACTGTGCCGGTTGCTCCAAAATCTAATGCGCTCGATAGCAAGTTGATAACTGTTGCTTTTCAGTCTGTAATAATTCCAGGTGTTATTGGCAGCGGTGGTGATGCGTTGCAACCCACCACACACGGTGTTCATAGCCTCCCTGGGATACCCTGGCAATTAGAAAACGTGTTTGTAGCTGGCATTATGATTCGTTGCTTGGCTTACCTCCTCGACAATGGGCTTTTCTCGGTCCGTCTCAACCAGCGGGTGACATGCGCATCCTCTCTTCCGCATGCCGCGGGAATCGATTTTCAATTGCCGAACGTCTAATTGAGACTCAATCACACCTTTTCTACGTCCATCCCAGCTCTGTCACTGCCAAAGCTTTGCTAAGCATTGTGTTATTAGATGTTGTTATATCTCCCACGTGATGAACTTCTCGGCGATGAAGGATAAACCACGGCGATGGATATTAAGTCAGCGGAATTTCGGTCCAGAGTTCAAGAGAGACCAATCGATCGCTCAACAAGACTGTCCGACGGCAAATGATTTTCCCGTCTCATGATCAGTGGAGGAAGCCTTTTGACTCTTTTCGTCAGTTTGCCAAGTGATGGTGAGATGGAGTGCATGCGTGCCGTGTCGCAGAGACTATTTTTGTCTGGGCAAAGCAGATTCTATCCGCAACTTTGAAGGCGGGCCCGGTCGATTGATCCCTTTTTTGCGGTGTTGTCTCGATCCCTCTCGCGGCGTTGAAGTCGGCGTCGGTGGAGCCGGAATTGTGGTGGGTGCGCTCCGAGTCAATGACCTGGCTCAGCCCCATATTGGCACGCTTTAAAGCCGTGCTCCTTCATATAAAAAACGCGCTGAAAATGCAGATCAAATCTATGCTCCTGAGTCAAAATAATGAAAGGCTTATCTTTCGGTACATACGGTGACAGACTCACCTGACGTCACCTTAACTGGTAAACTTAGACATCGTCGTAGAGTACAAATCTCAATGAGCACCCAACCCCAGATTCTCATGAAGTGGTAGACAAGGAACCAGGCCTGACTCTCATTTACAATCGTCACTCTTTTTTGCTTTTTGTTTTTTCAGTTATTGCCTTTTATTGCAATGGCATTCCGATCGTTTCTCACCGTCGGACTGCTTGTCGCTGCAGTGGCCGCCATCTCTCCAGACGACGTCCTCGTGACCCGCCAGACGTTGGACTGCTCTCCAGATTCAGAGACAGGGCTCAAGCCGGAATGCTGGGCGCAACTGAATGTGACCGACTACATCACGAAGTGGATTGCCGAAAACGGCACGAAGGCGGACTGCGACAACTTGGGATTCGCCCAATGTTTTCTGGCCTTCAATGGCTACGGCGGCCGAACCTGCGACACACTCACTCGCGACACCTGCGGGGCTTTCGAAACCGCCGGTGTGGCTGCCAACTACTACTCGCCTCAGCAATTTTACACTCTTTGGAACATCTACGCAATTTCGCAGTTCTTTAACCAGTTTTCAGAGGCCCTCTGGAACGGACATTCGCTCGCTGCCGACACAATCGGGGATATCGTTGCCACCGTTTCCCCGTCTACCGACCCACAGGTTCCGAGTACTCTATTGTGGACTTCGATCTCCGGCGGTTTTTGGATGGCCGCCGTCGGTGCCTTCGCCAACCCCCTTTTGGCCGGTGTTGCTACGGGCATGGCTGTTGTTACCGGCATGAGCTCGTTCTTCATGACTTCGGTTTCCGGCTCTTCCAACTCTCGCTTCATCACGCTCGGCAAGATCGGCAGCGAGCTCGCACAGCTTGTCATTGACTACCAAGGTAGCCTTGAGAACGCCCTGAAGGAGCTTCAACACAACAGCACCCTCTTTATTGCTGCCACTGAGCCCGGTGGTTTCAGCCAACGTGCTGTCACCAGCTTGAACCTTCAAGCCACCGAGCTTTACCACGATCTACAACTCTTTGTCCTCTCACAAGCCCTCAAGGCGAACGGCATCGTCTCCGCCCGCTCGACTAATGTGAACGCGCTTGATTTTGCACCCCAGACGAACGGACACATTTCATGCCCCGGACTTGGCCCCGCGGGCAACTGTTACCAATTCTGGATTGATCCCGACACGGGCAGCTCCTACGCACTACACAACCCTAAGGAGTGGAAGAACGACTACGTCGATGTTCTGAACAAGATCCACGACAAGAGCTGGGCGAACCTGAGCGAGATCTTCAAGGTTGAGGACTGCCAAGGCAAAGACCCCAGCTTCGACGGCACCAGCAAGGTGACGTGCTTGGCATCGCATGGATGGTGCGAGTATGCCTACGACGGCCAAACCACCGTCACCGAGTCCAGGACGGCCAACAAGCAATTCACCAACTGCAACAACGACAAGTCATGGGGCACCCTCTGCAACTGGATGAGCGGCGGTCTTGTCCTTCCTGTGTCTTATCTCGGACCTCTGCTGAAGCTCGGTGAGCTAGCGTGGTGCAGAGAGTATTAAGGGGATTGCAGGTGCGAAGGGAATGCAGTAATGGACTGCAAGCGCTGGCTCGTCCGTCGTCGATCGTGAATCCACTGCCAATGTAAATAGTTATCTTCTTCATACAATGTACATGAACATCCCAGTCTCAGATCCTCCAAGTGTCCAATCCTGAAGATATTTGAATGCACACCTGACATCTGACAGTGCCGGTGGGAGGATACGAATAACAGAAGCAAGTGGGGTTATTCGCTTTCACCCCGCACAATGTCAACGGGGTTGCCGAGATCGAGATAAGAAGATATTCGCATTCGGGTCCCGTGCTTTGACGGCCCCACATTGCGACATCCATTGAGAAAGTCGCGTGGTCGGAAAGTGTTGCACTGCAATTAGGCAGTGGCGAGTGGACTGAGATGTCTAGAGTGCATGTACTGCGCCGCACCTAGATCCGTCACCGATGCAGGATAAGCCGCCCGACACGTTGACCGATCTCATTCGCCAGCGTGATCATGATGGAGAGAAGCAGATTATTCCATTTCCCCTCTCCTTTTGTTTCGTCCGTTGCAATACCTGAATCGCGGCTGTTACGATGAGGTGACACTCTGAATCGATTACAAAGTGCTTGCGCATCCAGGTCAATCGTAACATCCAACAGACCCGCTCCGAAAGTCTTTTGTGTCAGTCGCCAAAATCATGGCGGAGGTCCTTGGCACAGTTGTCGGAGTCGTCTCGCTCGGCATCCAGGTAGGCTCGGCAATTGGTGCCTACATCGAAGGAGTCCAATGCCGCCAGGAAGAAGTTGAATCAACCATTCGGTATCAGAGGTCTTTTCAAGTACTTTTGACGCAGATTGATTCTCTCAAAAACCGTCTTCTGAAGTCTTCTATCTTAAACACTACGGCCTTAGAGGAGGCTTTCCAAGCTGCAAATATTCAGATAACACAGCTTGAAGCGTTTTTGAGCAAGGTTCTCATTCCAGGCCACTCATCATCATTGAAATCCGTCCGACAAAGGTTTCGAGATGGCAAGAAGAGGCTATTGTATCCTTTCCGCAGAGACCAACTGGACGCTCTGGAAAAAAAGCTCGAGGCAACGAACATTGCTCTTCAATCGGCCATGCTAGTGATGGAACTGTATGGAACCTATGATTAATCATTTCAGGTTGTCGTAATTGCTTACCATTCCTAGGGAAATATCAATGACCTTACAAGCGTCTGTCTACCAGATTCAGAAAGAGACAACGACTGCAAATGCAGTACTTCTTGACATCAAGAACAACAGCGATCGTGGGATTTTGCATAAGCAAAGCAATATCCTAGCGACTAAAACCGACATGAATGAGCTGAAGTCCGTGGTTGAAGCACTGGTAGCTTCGAATTCCGACACCACGTTGATTCTGAAGAAATTGATGTCAAAGCCCGATGTACTGAAAGTGGTCTGCAGGGAATTACCCAAAGAGCACCTAGATCAGTCGTTGTTCCAGACCGATAAGATGTCCGATAATTTATATTCCGGCGAAGCAGACGGCCTTTACGAGAGTTTGCACTGCAGTTGCAACACTAGGCGCGGCTTGAAACGTAAAACAAAACGGTCTGGTCCGGCCTTTCTAGTAAAGGAGGTTGTCGTCCAGACGCCTCATTTCTCGTGGTGCCCTTTGAGTGGCTCTGTCCACGGACAAAGCAAATGGTCTGCTGGAATCTCCACAAGAATGTTACGAGGCCTTGCCTCGGTGGCGCTAACTGTTACAACGTCTACAATTCTGGGTGCTGGTGGCTTTTCCATATCACCATCATTTACGTATCTTCCAATACGAGAAACGAGTCCGGCACAAGAAGCTCTTCGCTTGCTTGGCAAAGCTTTCTTTGGAAGGGAGTGGAGCGACGAGGACTGTAAAAGCTTGGTATGGCGCACCATCAAAACTATCCAGGCTAGTTTCAACTGCAGAACATCATCCCCATTCGACATAGACAACGATGGAAACACGCTGTTACACGATGTCATGACAGCTTGGAGCAGGTGTAACTCCAAATTGCCGCGAGATGAGATTGTGAAATACCTGTCAGTTGTTGGCGTCCCACGGGACCGTCCGAACCAAGCCAGGATGTAGGTGCCCACGCAACCACGAAGCCCGAGGACACTGATTTAAACCGTTGATAGATATCCTTTTCAAGCCGCTCTGCGATCATCCATCGCCGTTCACACGCCGCCGACGCAAATGTTTAGTATGCTGTGTCCAGGTGATTGTCTTTTGGCCCTCGATGTCCAACAAGCGAAGATTTATGGATCGAAAGGGTGGTCAACGGGTTCCCTGAAAGCCCATGCAGAAATGATCAGTCAATGCCCGGAATTCGTTGAATGTGAGGGACAACCTTGCTGTGGTTGTTATGGCTGCAACAACATGGTGGCATTGCTAATATTGAATAGTGTACAGTGGACACCCGACAGAAGCGATTATTTCACGCAATGGAGAAGCTCTACAACACGCTCTGGATCGCAACGTATCGCTTGCAGAGTTGAGCGAGCTTGATGCATTTGGAAACAACTCTCTGAATCATCTACTCTCCTGGCCAGAAGGTCTCAGACTCGTTCTGGATCGTTTTGGAAGCAGAGTATTCGATGCGCCTGGCGAAACCTTGATTCTGGAATATGCCTTATTTTGGAGTGGCTATACTTGCAAAAGTAACACATCAACTAAGTGTCAGAACGACTGCGCATGCACTGATGTGGTCAACCTTATCTTGGACTTCGACGTCGAATGTCTTGCCAAAACCACAGGCCGAGACTTTTGGATGACTTCCGTCGCAAATGCATCTGTCAAAGCTCGCGAGTTACTTGTAGAACGCCTTAGAAACGCAAGACAAGAGTTGAAGGCACTCTCACTCATCCATCTGGCGCCTCAAGAAATCGAGCAGTGGGACCTCCGCAGTCTCAAAGTCCTCGACCATCGTACCAATAGTGTCATCGCCGCTCTCAACCGTAGGAAGCAAAACGTTCCGCATAGGCTAGCCACAAACAACGGCGAAGACTATGAAGATTATTATGTGTCGTTCTCAGTCTATCACATCCTAGCCCCATATGGCTTCGACAGTGCCCCGATCGCAGACACATTCTATCAACGTGGTTTTCATGACATAGACATGCCAGACTCGGCCGGCTACACCCCATTAGCGCGAAGTTTCAACTCGAACTACGCAGCTTGGTTGATTCGGCATGGAGCAAGGTTGAATTTTCGTTACCCTCGAGGCGTGGAGGGACATGTCGTTGCGCACAGACTGTCGCGCTTTCTGATCGGGCGCACTCTCAACGAAGGAGAAGGGACGACTTTGGATACGTTCGTATCCATCTATTGCTCTCTGTGTGATCACTGGTATCTTGACTCATGTATCTGCGGCTGTTCAAGTCAAGGCTGCCACCCTTTCACATCCATGTGGACAAGGCTGTTTGAAGAGGTCCTACATGACGACCAGCACACATCGCCAGAATATCTTCAACGAGCAACTGTTCGTGTTTGCAAATTAATTGCACAAATGGACACAGTCGGTATTGTGTTAGAGAACTTCAAGTCTGCCTGCCTGCGAGCATGTACGTTTGCAATTCTGCCATTGCGGCACACGTGCTGCAGCCCGCGGTTTGGAAGAACGAAAGACACGGAAGAAACATTCCAATTGCGGGAAGAGGATGCTTCTGAACTCAGCCGACTTGAAGCTTTGGTAGAAGAGTTTGAGGAAGAGATTTCCCAGCTGGGTTGCTCTTTGATCGAGTTCATGCAAACACACTGGTATGAACGAATGAGGCTTGTGCTTCGTGAGATTGAGGATCAACAACTTGGCGAAGACGACATTCGGAATATTGAAGCGCTGGGTATATCGCTACAGGTTCAAAACGACGAGAACGGTGTCAAGGAAGACCTTTCTGAAGTTGGTTATTGGTGCCGGAAGCTTGATGCATTGGTTTCATAACAGTTTCGGTAGCGTACCGTTCTTACAACCTTGCAAGTAGTGACTACAGGAGCAAAAGGTAAGAGCTAGGTATTATCGTTAAGCGGCCATGTAATTGCGCATATCAATAGTAACACTCTCTCCATTTTCCACCGGGGTGCAGGTGATTTGCAGCATGTTAATGCCCAAGTTCCAATGAATATTTTGGCGTCGCGACGGGGTCCCTTCTGAATGCCTCTCTTCTGATACCCATAGCTACTTGATGCCTTGATCGCAGAGGCAGACTATATCTTCGACAACAGACCTTGTTGCTCCTCGGACTAGCACGTTGCCCGAAGTCGTGACCCATAATATTCTAGCCGCAAGATGGTGTCGAAGATTCATCACGTTTCCCTGGGATATATTTCCTCTATTGATGGCGTATTATCATCGAAGGTAGAGCCGTGCTGGGTGGCAACAACCCGACCACCCTGCATGGGCGTCAGGACTAGTGCTGCTGGGCCCGTTGAATTGGGATCCTCCCTCTGCCTCATGAAAGACAACAACTGAGCCATGACAACGGCCAGAACTTCACGGTTTGATGTTGTTTTGTTTCACGATGTACGTGGCTGTGAAAATAGAGTTCCTGCCCAGTCTGAGAAGCCTCAAATGTCAAGCTGTGACATCAACGCTGGGGTCAGATGCTGTAAACGACATGTAAAAATAAGGGACACCAATGACTTATTTTGAAGGGGACGATGGCCAAATATTATTTTGTGACTGCAAGCTCTCTAGTATGTAGAGTGCAGAGATGGCAGGTTGACCGGAGGGCGTGGCTCCGAGGGGTTTGGCAACAACGAAGTAACTAGTGAGCGCAATCAAAGGTATTGCTGGTTATGCCTAAAAAAGAAAAATTATGCACTTGTCCTAAATCATTAAAAATTTGTGAACGATGTCCTAAGCCGACATTAAATAGACTGGGTCATGTCTGCAGCAAATGATTTGGGCTAGGTGATTGAAGCACATACGATGGTGCGGCGGCTGTATCATGCAGCGTCACACAAGACCGGTTAGCGCAAGTCACATCTTGGTGCAACACGACGATCTGTTCACAGCAGCGCGCGGTAAACGGGTGAGCACACCAATCAAGACCAATATTGGTACGAGGCCAAGAGGGGGCGCGAACACCATTTCGGGTACAGCAGAGTAATCCTCGTCAATACCAAGAGTTAATCACTTCTGCTGGGTCGGGCCGAAACTTGGAGTAATTACTGGGCATTTCATCTACAAAAATACCTCTTTTTCTGAGCCCCTGCCCTGCGTAAGATAAGTGGCCATCGACAGCATTTTAGGTGATGAAAGACAAAATCGCCGCCCAACTGTTTCGGATGAATGACTGACGTGTCCTTAGCAAAAAAGTCCTTCCTTCTTAGACAATCCCAGGGGAGTGACACCGGTTCAATGTAGTAAAAGCATTCCAGCTATCACATTTTGTTGATGCTTTGAGCATTACGGAAAAGGCTAGCCCTTTGGTCCCCACATCGTAATGCACCAAGTCCCAAAGCAATACCGCCTTGACTGGCAGTGCCACATTAATCGGGCGATGTTTACCTGGAGGAGTGCGAGTCTAGTGGGGGTTTGATGGCGGGGAATACAGCCCAGATATTTTGGACATTACAATGCTAGCAGAGGTGGAAATGAAGCCAAAAGAAAAAAAATCAAGTTTTCTGCACAATGCAGATATCAATGTGTCGGTGCTGCTGGGTCTGACGCAGTTTACGTTGATATTAAGACAGACCCACGGTGCGAGTGGGTTGCATTACCTACTCAGAGCCACGATTCTACTCCCATTCTGATCAACTACATAACTTGTCACTCGCGAGAAAAACGTGTCGATCTATCTGCGTGTGACCTGGTTGGATATTACCCCACACGTCCTTGTGTCGCAGCCCGCTCCCTCCCGCCTGGCTACCCACAGCGATCGAGAACGCCAAGGTTTTCCAGAAAAAACGACGTTTTTTACGGCTGAGACGACGTTTTTTTGACGGCGAACGAACATGACTAAAGCGGCCCACTTATCTAGGTGGGCTAGCCTTTTTTAGCCCGTTAGTCGGAGTGGAGCCTTCTGCCTATCGGAGGATCAATCTTCCGAGTGGGTATACGGTAACCCGATTAGGCTAGCGCCGTTTTTTGTTTTCGTCGTTTTTTGAGGTCAAAAACGGAGACGACGTTTTTTGGGCCGAAAACGTGTTTTTCTCGATCCCTGGCTACCCAAGACAGGGTTGTACCAGTAGCAGGGACTGCCGCTGTTCACGCTAATGAAAATGTCCAAACCAATCAACGCTCGACGACTGCATTGCGGCGGCTGTGCTATCCTGGCACTGCAGGCTAAGAAGCCTCATTCACTCTGAAGCCCGATATCTCTGCCTATGGCCAATGGTGCCCGAAGGGGCCTCGAGACTTCTAGGCCATGGCACTCCACAACTAGCCCTCGAGATGACAAGGAGTCGTCGCGCAAAGCACACCCAAAACAGCAAAGAAAGCGAAGGTCAAGGTCGAAGTGGCCACGCCTACAAAGACAGCAGGGCAATGGAACGAACCATGCAAGTCAGGCTGCACTTTTGCGCCATCTCCACTCCAGCGCAGCCCTCTTGTTTAGTCGCTTAGAAGTAATTGAGCGTGGGTGCGTCGTGTGTATGGACTCACGTTCCGTTAGCTGACTGCTTCCTCAGACTAGACGAAGTACCACCGGAATATTCATTTACCATCTGCATTCTTTCGTTCGTTTGTGTGACAATCTCACCAATACCAACATTTTCAGCCGATATGATTTGAGATATGTACATCCAAGAGCCACCGAGGGGGCTTGACAGCGTGACAGGTTGCTTTTGTAGGCAGTGGTAACATCAGATCATGCCAAAGAATTCTCAGATAGCTAATGCAATCCGCTCCTGTACCACACCAAGAAGCCTTTGATACCATGCAATTGACCCTGAACTGAATCAAGCAGAGATACTAGACACTTTGCCTTTTTCTCTCAGTAGCCGCCTACGATCATGAATCGCAAATGTCCATTCGTTGGCCACTTTGTAGACAAGTACAGACCCCAGAGATAGAATAAGGACCCCGGACAGCGTCATTATAGCGATGCTGAACCCAAGTGCGAAGACCGACAGGGCCCCGTGTTCTTTCCCGGTCTGCTCCTCGACAGCAACCATCACCTGCAATCCACTAAGCACCACTGACACTATGCCGATTCCAAACAAGATCGGACCATAGAAGCGGGCAAAATATGCCCCGTACTGGTATTCCACTCGTTGAAAATATGATTTCCGAAGGAGGAGCGGGGCATAAAAATTGAGTCTAGTCAGTCGGATTTCCCCGTAGCAGTAGCGGGTTGAGACGTCGCCATCGCTGATGGAGTCCAAATCCTCCCGGAAGTAGCAGAACTGCTCCCAAGTGATATCGCTTGGTATGAGCTGCAGATCAGGTTCTTGGGCAATGCGAAAGTCAGACTCATAACGGATGAGATACCGGTATGTCCTGATGTAGCCCAGTATTGCTCTCCGGATGCGACGATGTTGCGTCACGTCGTCTCCAGATCCAGAGGTGTTGCAGGACAGAAAGCGTTGCCAAAAAGCGTGTGACAAGATGTAACGGGGTAGTGGTTTTACGAATATACGGTCGTGAATCCACACAAGGTGCAACTTGGGATCCTCCGTGACGACAATGGCTCGCCTTTTGACCCTCTGCCGATGGACCGGGGAAATGTTCGCGCTGTCTTGTTTCGACATCCACCATAGCTTGTCGGCCACCTTGTCGACATCGTCCGAGCAAAATTCCCCGTTGATGAAATTCCAAACACGGTGCTGGTCGTCGAGTGGTATGTTTGGGTACCCAGGCAAGCTGCGTACCAGCTGGCGACCCTCGCCCTCACCCATTTCTAGGTTCAGCTCGTGTTCGACATGGAAAGGTGGCGATAGCTTCTCAGAAGGCATACTGCTCGGCATAAATAGGAGGAAAGGGGAGAGGATGCTGAGTCTCGAGAGATGTAGATTGAAGGGCTTAAGGATGCCATTGTACCCAACTTGTTATTTTAGGGGCAGAACTGCGCCCGCTAATTCAGCTAGACGACCCAAGGCTCCTTGCTTCGCATCGATGCGTGTCAGCCCAGACTGTGGGCCAGCCCCATCTGCAGGTCACCAGGCCTCTACCCTATGCCCTGCGCTTCTCAGCCACATAATCATGGACGCGGCACCAGACCGTTAATGGTTTCTGCCGAAGGCACATATCTAGAAATACCGTTGTGCCTATTCTGAGAAGCAAGGATCATATTCTCAAAGATGACCGCCGCAGAGATGTCGACATGGCTCTTCTTTGGGGTAAGCATCGTCGCTCTTTCCGCCGCTTTTGTTTACCAATGGTTCTGGGGATCGCATTTCTCGCAGCAGAAACAGGGGCGTTCTTACGGCGACACACCACATCAGCAACGTTCCCGTGATTTGACTTTGCGTGTGGATCTGATTCCTCCCGGCACGTCTTCCGCAGAGCTGGAAGGTCAACTAAATTCTATCATTCATGGGAGTCCAGATTTGCAAGACCAGCTCGTCGGCTTGGTCGTGCGCTCCATTACGGCAAGAGACCACACCTGCATGTGCGCCTCTGTAACCGTCAAAACAGAACTTCCCCAGGAGCAGCTGCTAGCTCGCCTCCAAGATGCTAGCAAAGCACATCCGTACCGATACGACTGTTCATTTTTCGGTATCACGCCACTCTATGAAGATGCCAGCGGCGTTCACTGCGAGTATGCTCCATCCATCCATGACATGTATCGTCCTCTCAGCTGATCATCGAATGTTGCAGCGTGGTCGCAGTGCCGGGCCTCGCAAGCCATGCGATCGGGTCGTGGAAAACGCCTGGGGCAAACGACCTCTGGCTGCGCGACTGGCTCTCGGACGACATCTCGAACATACGCGTGCTCCTCTATGGGTATGACACGAAGCTACTGAAGAGCAACTCCAAGGCGTCAGTTGAAGATCTGGGGCGGCGGTTTCTAGAAAGCTTGACGGCATACCGAGTGAGCGATAAGGTCGGTCCTCCGGAAGATGCCGGGGCGGAACATGCTAAAAAGTCGACAGACTGAGCGTCGCCCGATTATTCTCATAGGTCACAGCCTCGGCGGCCTGCTGATCAAAGAGGCAAGTCTGCCACATTCGTCCCTTCAACATGAACGCTGACCCGGGACAGGCACTTCTACACGCTGCCAGAAGCCCTGATAGTCATCGAGCGCACCAGTTCCTCGCAGAGGTCTGCTGCGGGCTATTACTTTTCGGGGTGCCTCAGCGGGGACTGCGAAACGAGAAACTCTCTTCCGTGGTAGGGGGGCAGCCTAACCAAGCTCTCATTCGTTCTCTAGTTGTGGACGACGAGTCCGAGCCATCGAGCTTCCTCGCACGTATGTCAGACGACTTCGCCCGACATTTCCAACGGCGATTGCGCGTCGTCTCCTTCTTCGAGGGCCGATTGAGCGCGACTGTTGAAGTAATGGCCTCTCAAACCTTACCTTGTAGAGTTCGTGCTAATCACGACGTATAGATACAACCCGACGGCGTTCTGCGGAAGTCGGGGCCGCCCGTTTTAATGGTGACGAAAACGTCCGCGACTACTGCTGGCGATGATACCGTTTTTTTGGACACAGATCATTCAGGTCTCGTCAAATTCGAGTCTCGGCGAGACGATTCCTACGTTGTCGTAAAAGAACGGATCAATAGCATGATGTCTAGTACTGCTTCTGAACCCGAAGACCGTATGTGATTTCGCGTTTGACGCCCAAGGTATATCTCTGCTGGGAACTGACATGTGCGATATAACTTATCAGAAAGAGCAACTCGTCAACAACGCAATAATGGCAATGTCCAGCAGGACCAACGCTTCACCGACGAATGTCTCGGATACCTGCGCATCACTGACCCGCGTGGTGACAAAGGGCGCATCGAGAACACCAAGGGGGGTTTGCGCAAGAATTCCTACGTTTGGGTGCTTGGGAACCCTGACTTCTGCCGATGGCGTGACGACCCAGCCCAGCACTTATTCTGGGTCAAGGGCGACCCCGGAAAGGGCAAGACTATGCTCCTCTGCGGCATCATTGACGAGCTGGAAGTAATACGCGCTCAGGGGAAGCTTTTGTCATTTTTCTTCTGTCAAGCCACCGACGAGCGACTTAATACTGCGACGGCGGTACTACGCGGCTTGATCTTCATGCTTCTCAACCAAGACTTGTCCCTAATTTCACACATAGTGAAGCACAAACCAGCGGGAAAAGCACTTTTTGAAGACCCGAATGCATGGAACGCAATGAGAGACATCTTTACCGATATGCTCAGCGATCCGAAGCTACAAGGCGTTTACTTCCTCGTTGATGCACTAGACGAGTGCGCAACAGATCTTGACCAGCTGCTCGACCTCATTGTAGAAACGTCGGAATCAACCAAGGCGAAGTGGCTCGTCTCAAGTCGCAACTGGACGCGGATCGAGGAACGGCTACGCAACGTATCGCAGAGGCTATCGTTGGAGGTTAACGCGAAGTCCGTCTCAGAAGCTGTGCAAAGCTACATCGACTCCAAGATATCACAGCTCAGCGAACGCAAGGGTTATCCTAGCGATACCGCCTGCCAAATACGCCAGTATTTATCATCAAATGCAGACGGTACATTTCTGTGGGTCGCATTAGTTTGTAAGGAACTCGAGAAGACATCCAAGTGGTATGCTTTGCAAACTATAAAGTCTTTCCCACGCGGACTTGATGCTCTGTATGAACGGATGATGCAACAGATCAAGGAAGAGGAGGACGCCGAGCTCTGTTGGCAAATTCTTGCTCTCGTGACAACGACCTATCGCCCACTTTCACTCGCGGAGTTAACTATGCTGATCGGAGGACATCATCCTCTAGCGAGCAACGTCGAGTTCCTCCAGGATGTTGTCAGTACCTGCGGCTCGTTTCTCACGATACGTGAAGATACCGTCTACTTTATCCACCAGTCAGCCAAGGACTTCCTGCTGAACGAGTCATACACAGCACTTGGCCAAATTCTACCTTTCGGAATCGTACATCAGCATCACGCCATTTTCTCAAGGTCTCTGGAGGTGTTATCTAGGACGCTCAGACGTAATATCTACGAGCTACCCAACCCCGGAAGCTCCGTAGAAGAGATAACACGACGGTTACGACCAGACCCAGACCCTCTGACTTCCTTGAAGTACTCGTCTGCCCACTGGATCGACCATCTTAAGGACTCGGAACCGGCGGAAAGCCCAGCGCGCGGCGATTTGCGAGACAACGCCGGCGTTCACACCTTTCTCAAGGACCACTACATTCACTGGTTAGAAGCTCAGATTCTCCTGAAAGGCGTGCCACAAGCCGTGGTAGGAATGCAGAAACTCAAAACTTTGGTTGTAAGTCTCATTCGACCCACAAATTCTAGAACGCCATCTGACATGTTGACAGACAAGTAATATACAAACACAACTTGCCGACCTCGTTCACGATGCCTGTCGATTTATCCTGTCTTACAAACAACGCGTCGAAAGCTTTCCCCTTCAACTTTACGCATCTGCTCTTTTATTTAGCCCTACTCGCAGCCTAGTAAGGCAGCTTTTCCAAGCAGAAGCGCCAAGCTGGGTTCGTGTGATCACAGAGAGGGACGCAGACTGGAGCGCATGTATTCAAACTATGGAGGGACATGACGGCTGGATAATCTCAGTGGCCTTCTCCCCTGATGGGCGCCAGCTTGCCTCAGCTGCTACAGACGCCACCATCAGGCTCTGGGACACTATCACAGGCCAGTCGCAGAAAATACTAAAGGGCCACAGTGGTGAGATTACATCAGTAGTCTTCTCTCCTGATGGGCGCTACATAGCATCTGCTTCTAGGGATCATACAATTATGCTCTGGGATGTAGTTACAGGCCACCACCAGAAGACGCTCTCAGGCCATAACCATCATGGCATGTCGGTAGCTTTCTCTCCTGATGGGCGCCAGCTGGCATCAGGCTCGAAGGATCGTACCATTAAGCTATGGGACACTGTCACAGGCCAGCACCAGAAGACGCTAGAAGGACACAGTGGCGATGTTAATTCAGTGGCCTTCTCCCCTGATGGGCTTCAACTTGCATCAGCTTCTGACGACCTCACTATTCAGCTATGGAATATAGCTACGGGTCACTGCCAGAAGAGGCTTGAGAACCACACCGGTTGGGTATGGTCGGTGGCCTTCTCTCCTGATGGGCACCAGCTAGCATCGGGTTCTGGTGATCGGACTGTTAAGCTATGGGATATAGCTACAGGCAAGTGCCAAATAACACTCAAGGGCCACAATGAATATGTCAGAGAAGTGGCCTTCTCTCCTGATGGGCGCCAGCTGGCATCACTCTCTATTGATAATACCATCCGGCTCTGGGACACGACCACAGGCCAGTTTCAGCAGAAGCTGATTGGTAATAGAGGAGCAGTGGCCTTTTCTCCTGACGGGCGGTGGCTGGCTGCTGGCAGTGAAATGGCCGTCAAGCTCTGGGACATGACCTTGACCCAGCACCAACAGACGCGAGAGCGCCATAGTGACTTTGTTAGGTCTCTAACTTTCTCTCGCGATGGGCGTCAACTGGCTTCAGGTTCTGACGACAAAGACGTCCGTCTCTGGGACACAGCCACAGGACATTGTCAAACGCTACAGGGCCATAGAGACAAGATCTATGCGTTGACCTTTTCTCCCAATGGGCGTCAGCTCGCATCGGGCTCTAATGACAACACCATCCGGCTTTGGGACATAGCTACAGGCCTTTCTCAGACGTTCGAGGGTCATAGAAACGACGTTAACTCGATAGCCTTCTCTCCCGATGGTCGCCAGCTCGCCTCAGGTTCTGACGACACAGACGTCCGGCTGTGGGACATAGCTACAGGCCTCTCTCAGACGCTAGAGGGCCATTGCGATGACGTCAATTCGGTGGTCTTCTCTCCTGATGGGCGCCATTTAGCTTCAGGTTCTGAAGACGCAGACGCTAGGATCTGGGACACAGCCACAGGCGAATGTCAGATACTAAAGGGTGACGGCGACGTCAGGACGGTAGACTTTTCTTCCGACGGGCGCCAGCTTTTCACATCCAGCAACGACCGCTTCTCATTCTCTCACCACAAGATCTCCAGGAGGATCTGGGACATAGCTACCGGCCAGTGTCAGCAGACGATAGAGGGCCATACGAAAGACCCAAGGCAGCCTTTCAATGACGCACTTTCGATCGACGGCGAATGGATTACGAAAGATTCTCAAAGGATAATTAGGCTACCTCAAGAGCATCATGCAGTCTGCTTCGCAGTTGATGGAGCAAAAATAGCCGTCGGGTCCCATTCAGGCCGTGTATTGATTGTCCAGGTTTCATAATGGAGGAAATGGCTGAAGGGTTTCTCGGGAAGTATTTGGTACTTCAAGATGCTATCTGGCCAACCTCACGCACAGGCACTAATTAGAAAATACAAGTTCTTCGTCGCGAACATCATGAGCAGTAATTAGCCGAGCATTGAACAACATAAATAAATCTTTCCTTTATCCACTGGTATTATCTCTTTCGCCATCTGTGCCGGAGGTGCAGTCAAATTGCAACAGGTTGTTATCCAAGTTCTTGCACTCATACACAGGAGGCTTTCCGCTCGGCACAGTGACTGTGACGTTTTCGGCGCGAATGTTGCTGCAACGCTGCATGATCAGGTATCAAGTCAGTGTCTATCCGAGATTGTGATGTAAAAGCTCAATGATCTGGGTTAATTTACGTCTGGGGCACTGCAAACTAACGTCCCGGCCTGGGGGTCAAGCTTTGCTGAGGTCGTGCCGTAAATGTTCTTGAGCGTGATATCGGTGATGGTCAGGTTGGCCTTTGGAGAAATCCTGGGTTAGCACGTAACATCAAGCATACGTCGAGGCAAGTAAATGGAGCTTACCGGGTGCTCTTCGCAAAGAGTTTGGTTCTTCTGGCCATAGCATTGGGTGATTGTAATGGCACGATCATTGTTGATGTTCTTGAACAGATCATACGTAACGTTCCTCACACGGCCGAGACCACCACCTCCGTTGAGGAGAGTCTGGAAGGATGACTCAATCCCTGGCCAAACCTTGATGCGGGCAGCATCGCTGGCGTCAGCCATGGTGATGTTGTAGATGTAAAGGTTCTCGACAATATCGGTCTCGCCCTTGTATTGTCCGAGGGATCCGACGCTGATACCGTGTGACCCGGTGCAGTCAAGATTCTGGATGACGACGTTCGTGCTGTTCGGCTTGAAAGACACGCAGTCTAGAGAGGATCAGTCGCGTTCCCAAATTTCAGTAACCTGAGAACCCACCGTCGGTGTTGATGATGTACGAGTCCTGAATGACAACTCGATCGGAGCGATACGTGTCCCATCCGTCTGAGTTGGCGATCTTGGTGCCGTTTGTGCTCTGTATGGATGTCAGGAATGCAGATAAAACTGTGAAAGGCTTGCTACAAACCTCTGCTCTCAGATCCATGTTGCTGATGAGAACATCAGTACTGTTCGCAATCAGGTTGAACCACTGTACATGTCAGCTATTGGTGTTTAAGAGAGAACGTCTTTTGGGATCTTACGTTCGGCGGGTTGCGCATGCGAAGGTGGGACATGGTGGCCCCCTTCACTCCCTCGAAAGAGAACAACATGGGCCTCAGAAGCTAGGACAGAACAAAGTCAGCCAAATGACTACTGAAATACTTCGCCATACTCCAAGCAACCACTTACACTGCTGTTCGTCTGGATCGCGACCCAGTAAGCTTGGCCACGACCATCAATGACAGACTGATCATTGCTCAAATCACCGTAGATGTTGATGTCCTCTCCTCCAAGCTTCCAGAAGACTGACTGGTTCTGGAAGGCGAACTTGAAGCTGTTGTCGGCCCAGTAATAAGGGTCATCGTTGAACTCAATGGACCCGGTGATGACCACGTCAATATGCTTCAAGAAGGTAAGATCCAGGGGGGAGCCGATGAGGTAGGACTTGTCGAAGACAACGGTGCCGCCATCGTTGCACTTTCTGAAGGCGTCCAAGATCTTGGGCGCATCGTCTCGCTTCTCTCCGCAGCCAGGCTTGACGTAGCAGTACCGGCCCTTCTCTCTGGGAGGAGAGTGAGGCATGTCCCGTCCGGTGTTGTATGGAGCTGGCACGACATGAGGACGTTCGGGGATATTCGGCTTCGGCGAGGCAACTGATGCGGCAGAAGACACTGGCAGCAGCGCAGAGGCCGCGGCCAGAAGGCTCAGTGCAAGAGAACGCATGGCTGCAATCGTTCAGCAGCAGATGGTGAGATTGAGGTGAACAACGCGACGACCACCACGCATCGCTCATTATTCGTCTGAAGTTTCCATCTTCATATATAACAATTAGTCGGAAATTATCCAACTCTAATTAGGTTTAGGTAAGGTACCACGCCCAGAGAATCATAACATCATCTGTTAATGTTCAGCGCAACGATACGCGGAAGATTTGTGGGGTCATGTAAAGGTTGTTCGGTTCTGTCGGTGAAAATTCTCGCGGAGCCAGGGGCAATCTTTTCTGCTCAATCTTCCGCCCACAGCGACCTGCTCCCCCGTTCTGACTGTTGGTCGAACTGGTTAAAATGCCCTGCGGCTGAATCCTGGGACCACGCGGCCCCGCATGTCCAACCCCGCGCGATGGGGAAGTGAGATGCGGAGAAGCTTACTGAGGGGGGAATGGATAAGCGTGTGGCCACTGAGGGTTTTCCGCTTGATGAGCCGAAATTAGTGTTGAGGAGTGTTCATGAAGCATCCTTCCCAAGCTACCGGGATCATGCTTCTTTGTGGGTTTGTCGGTGTGAAAGGGTCGCTCGCACACCCTTGGTGTCGAGGTCCCCGACTGCGACGAAGAAGTCGTGTTTACAAACAACGTCGTCGAGTGTTGTTTCAAACATTTCCCAATCGAATCTGCGAATGACCGTCGCCGTGGCCAGATACAACTCAGCATAGGCAAGACTGAGAGCGGTGTCAGTGGAAACTCCCTCGAAGATGTTTGCCATGGAAGGGTTCGGCTTACTTCATGCCAAGACACTGTCGACTACCTTTTCCGAATGATACGAGGTACTTGTCTAGCCTCTTGCCCCGTTTCTCCGCTTCCAACCACCTCTCGGGCTTAAAAGTCTGAGGCTCCGGGAAAATTGACGGGTGCATCAAGACGAAGTATGGGGTTTCTGATACGGGTGTCTGCGATGCGATTAGTGGTTGGCGGGGCAGGTGTGGTGATCCGGGGTAGTAGCTTACCCCTGCCGGAATGACATGTTCACCATACTGGATGTCGTGGTGGGCGATGCGTGGTAGACGAGTCGTAACTCCATATGAAAGTCGAAGTCCTTCACGAATGACGGAGTTCTGTAGAGAATCAATGAGAAACAAGGCATATGTTTTGCACGATGCGAAACCCACCAGATAAGGGAGCTTCTGTAACTCAGCCCAACACAGAATCACCGTGGCTCTTGGCATCGCCGCATCAATTTCTTCTCGTAGCCTTTTCAGTGTATCGGGCACATACTTCAGATAAAAGAGGATTCGAGTAAGGGTTTGGGCTGTTGTCTCAGACCCTGCGCCAGTCAAAATCTCCGCCTCGTCGCACAACCTCTGCAAGGTCTTCTCTTCTGGGGGCAAGTCGCTGTCGCGCAGCATATGAAAGATGGTTCTCGAAGCAGCCCCAGGCTGGCTGTCCTTTCCGTCTAATATTGGCTCAACCTGTTGTTTAACACCCGCTTGCCAGCGAAGTAGATGGCCAACTGATGGGTTCATCGCAGAAACAACTGACAAGGGCAGTCTTTTCATGACCGGCAACATCCAGGGAAATTGGCGACCAACAGCCCCGCCCTCAAACGCCCCGATGATAGTCTCTTTCCATATCAGTTTGAAGTCAGGTTCGGCCAGATACTTCCGATCATTAGCAAAGGCGTAATCGCATATGATGTCCATCGTCAGCGCCATGAACGCGGCATCAAGACGGACCGCTTCGCCCGTCTGCGCGATCTCGCCAAACCTCGCCGAGAGCTTCTCCACCTTGGACCGGATCAGCGGCTCCAGTTGGGTCACGGAGCGGACCGAGAAGAATGGATTCAGAGCCCCGCGGCGCAGCCGGTGCAGATCATGCGGCACAGTCGAGAACGAGCTGCCGTCCGCGCCGGCGAGATTGGTCCACCACCGATACTTGTCGGACTTCCTGTTGGATGAGTAGAGTTCATCGTAGAACTCAGGGTCGATGATGTGCAGCTCGTATGGGTTGATTCTGACAATGGGCCCTGTGCAGTATCAGAAGGTGATACGATGACTCAGGGGGCTTTAGGGGGTTCTCATACTGACCGTATTTCTTGTGCATGTCCTCGATGCGCCAGATGAATGTCCCTCGCTTAACCACGTCCCAGTAAAACTCATTCCACAACGTCAACGCTGCAAATTTGGGCCCTGGAAAGTTGGACAGTGGGGAGAAGAAGACCCTTCGAATCGCGCTGATAATGAGAACCAACAGAGGACCAGCTCCAAACAGGAGGAGAATCACGCTCCAATCCATCATCTTCCGATTGTGGTCCAAATCTGACAGGCAAGGGATGCCGCAGGATACTGGATCACTGTCCTCGCAGGGTAACCAGTGAGATGTTGAACAGTCCAAGACCTGGTGTCGATGACCCCGCTACCTGGTTGAGGGATGGCCTGACCCCGCGAAAAATCATTGAATTCCAGCGGTGAAAACGCCATCGTTTAAGTACCATGTCACTGGCAAGACGCTATCGAGCCACCATTCCCGATTCCTCTCAGTTGATACCGCTAGCAGGGTTCAGCGTGGAGCAGAACAAAACCTTCTTAGACGCTCCCAGCATATCGATTGGTTGCAGCCGGCAATGGCACGAGTGACGGAGGAAGCATTCAGCAGACGACTTTCCATCACCATTTTGATCCCGCTCAACGCTCCAATGCCCTCCCTGGGAAGGAGACTGATGGCCTGTTAGCACTTGTCGTCCAATCATAGCAAGCGTTATCTGCATGTCGTGTTCCCTGACGCTACATGGCGAGCCCGGTTGATCCTTTCGGTCCCATCGAAGACCGCCAGAAAACGATGTCACCTCCCTGATCTCATGTCCCCACGAAGTCAGCATTTCCCCTCCTTGCCACTTGTTGTGAATGTCAGTAGCTGCGTACCGTTTTTGCCCTTTACCTGAGCCAGGCTATTGAATTTACAGGCCAAGATCGACAAGTTGCATGTCGTCTAGTCGAGCTACTGAACGGCCATTTAGCAGCATTTGGGTATCCGGCTCATTCGATCATGACCTCCACAACAGACGAACCCTTACGGGCCAGTGATGCCGCCGGCTCCCCGAAGTCAATCAAGTCGGCGGGGTCCCGAGCCGGCACGCGCTCCCCGCGATCACCACCGCAAGCTTCAGGACCCGGGTCCCCTGCTGGAGCTGCTGGAACAGATGAAGCTGTCGAAGCAGAAGGCACTCATCCTGAGCTAGAAGCTGAAGTGCGCTATTTTCCCACCTAATTAGGGTTGCGACCAAACTGACGAGTCTCACTTCGCAGTCTGATCTTGGTAGCGACACCGCTTCCAACTATGCCAGCGACGTTTCCGATACCTCGAGTGCGACATCTTCGATCTTTGACTACGAATATGAAAATGGGCGTCGGTACCACGCATACCGAGCTGGACAGTATCTCTTGCCCAACGATGAGACCGAGCAGGAACGTCTTGACATGACCCATCATGTGTTTCTGTTGACTCTCAAAGGTGAACTTTGTGCAACGCACTTGGATAATCCTCAACAGATACTCGACATTGGCACCGGCACTGGTATCTGGGTTTGTCTATCGAAACACCGCAAATCCCACAGTTTTACTAATTTAGAAAAAAACTTCAGGCCATTGAGATTGGCGACGCGTTCCCTTCAGCGGAGGTTACCGGAACGGACTTGAGTCCGATTCAACCGATTTGGTGAGTTGCGGCGCTGTCGATAGCTCGATCTCCTGTCTCATATCGACAGGGTTCCACCAAATGTGCGCTTCGAGATTGACGACGCCACCCTAGAGTGGACGTTCCCCAAGAACCATTTTGATTTCATCCATGCGCGCACTCTTGCTGGAGCGGTTCAAAACTGGCCAGCTCTCATCCACCAATGCTATGAACACGTCAAGCCGGGAGGCAGCATCGAGATCTCGGAAGGCAGAGCCAATTTCTTCTGCGAGGACGACACTCTCAAGGGGGACTCGGCAACATGGCAGTGGCTTAGCGAGTTCAGGAAGCTGAGCGCCCCGCTGGGTTTTGACATTGCCCCTGCACTTCCTGACATGCTAAAAAGCGAAGGCTTTGAGACCGTGAATTACATGCAGAGAGTCGTCCCCATGGGTACTTGGCCCAAAGACCGAGAGCTGAAGGAAATTGGCCGGTGGTTCAGAGTCCAGTTCCTGGAGATGGCTTTGGAAGCATACACTCTTGCCTTGTTTACCCGTGCCGGTAACTGGAAGAACGAAGAAGTTCAGGTTCTACTGGCTCTGGTGAGAGAAGAGCTCAAGTCGGATAAGATACACTTGTACACCTACACGTAAGGCTTCCTTCCTTGATTACACCGAGACGACGCTGACCGAAAAAGTGCCTTCGTCACCGGAAAGAAACCTTTAATTGCCGCATAATCTCTAAGGAACAGGCAAGACTGATCACAGTTCTTAATGAAAGACATGCGGACATATCCTGCATAATTTTAGCGATGATGTTTATTTTAGAGACCGCCTATTTTTCCTGTGCTAGAGCGATTATCTTTCCTGTGGCTATACTCTAATCACTCCACCACCGTTGACGCCGTCGCCGTTGTCTTCTGTTATCATCGTCATAGTCGTCCTCATGGACGCTGTCGCTACTATCGCTTTCGATAGTAGTAATTAAGTGCACAGGAAATATAGCCGCGCAGACACAAGAACATTAGGCGATCTCTTATTTTATCAATCGATTAAAAACATCAGGCGGTCCCAGCTTTCGGGCATACCGTAGTCCCAAGTCTCGTTGCCGTTCACCGGCACGACAAATGAAAATTCGATTCTTGGAGTTGGGTATCAGTCACAGACAAAAGAAACCACCTGTTTAGCTGCTCTTCTAGCCCCAAACACTAAATTCAATCTCTTGTATCCATTGGGGTCACTGGCCCAACCAACCATAACTTCAAAAAAGATCCACCGCAATGAACGAAGATCAGCCATCACTGCGCTGAGTCCGGTAACAGAATAGTCTTGCAAGCCCCGATAATCGGGTAGCGAAGCAATTGGCTAGCATGAAGCCAGGGTAACGTATCAAAAGGATCAGAGCCACGGCTCAGCGGTCATGTTGAGTCCACCGTGCTTGGTAATACGGATTTGGCGCAGGCCGCTCTGTACGGGGAGGGCCATTGACCTTGACCCTTGGTCTCTTTGGTCCGAATTTGACGGCAGGCTCTTGCCAGCCCTTCTTTTGTGTCCGCCTAGGACCATGCTCGTTTACAACCCAGGGCTCATGCTCATTCACTGTGAATGGCGGCCGGGCCGGTGCCGTAGGATAAGGCGGATAAGGCATCGGTGTGCGACGAGGTCTTCGGGCGGGCCTTCTGTTCCAAGGGAAGAACGCAGGAGGCGGTGGTCGCGGCGACGGCGTTTTGACTGAGTACTCAGAATATGTAGTCGTTGTTTCATCGTCGTACATGCCAGTGTATGATGTAGGTCTTGGTTTCGGACGACGATTCATGAGGCAATAACAGACGATCAATAGGATGGTAACGACGCCGACGATGCCGCCCAAGATCGCGCCAATTTGGGCGCTTGATAGAGACCCGCTTCCCCGGCTCGGGGGCGGCGCCTCCGCCGTCGGGGTTGTGGCAACCGGTGTTTCCGGGATATCAGCGCCGGGAACCGGAGTGGGGTCTCCGGGGCCGAGCGTGACGTATGTGAGAAAGGTGGTTGCCGGCCGTCGAATGGTTTGTGTAATCACGTGAACGCCTTCCTCGTCCTGTTGTCGGGCAGCAAGACCGAGGAGGCCGCCGATGGGCTGCGAGATCGGAGTAGGGTAGATATGCATGCTGACGAAATCACATCAGGTTGGCTGATGAGCTGCCGTCTCTCTTAAGTCAGGTACCGAAAGGCAAGAACGAAGCGACGAACTGGGCCAACGCAGAGGCGGGACAGATTGACACATGGATGAACACCAGCCTGAAAGCCACAAAAGAAAGGAGAAAGTGCAAAAGCTCGTCTTCTTATTCACAACGAAGCTTCAAGCAGGCTGTGGTCCGCGGCCTAACTAGCTTCTCATCCATCTCACCCTGGCGTAGTGCCCGCACTGCCTGCTGGCTGCCTGCCAAGGCACAACCAACTCACACGTTCTATCGCCAGACTTGCTATGCAGTGAGGCACACACGAACGCGCGACTCCCCACGAACGGGCTGCAAGTATTACTGCAGCGCGACACACCCCTCAAGGCCCGAAGCGCACTGGGCGAAAGACACATCCAAGACGCGACTAACCTTGTTTTGACACCCCTACTACCCCATAGCCGAAGCATCGATGTTGCACAGCTTGCGACTGACACATCCGGGCCAGCTGCAAAGACAACATGCGGGCCATCAAGGCTGGCCAACGGGAGACCGACAGCGTGGTGTCATAAGCTTGCAAGTGTGCCCACATGATTTTCTGCCAGTCAACATTTTGCGATAAAAAAAACTGGGAACCTGAGTGATCATGAGCAGATCCACCAATCGCGCGAGATGGTTGGGCTGAGCTGCATGGCTTTGGGGGCACAAACGAGCCAATACGGCGGAGTTGCGGACAACCACCAGCAAGTACCGCGCAGCAAGTCCATCGTAAACACACCCACACGGGGTGCGGCCCGTCTCTCTGGTTCCGTGGTGTGCGGATACCATGGATGGGCAAAGTGCTCATGTGGTTAAGTACGAGTGAGACAGGTGTATATCAACCACGACGACTTCTTAGTTGCTGACCTCCTTCGCATGTGCGAATTTGGCCCCCAACAAGTCGATGTCGGACGGATAACACGGGCATTAGTGCTCATCATGCAGGCAGCAACACGTTTGCTCGGTTCTTGGTGTTGTTTACTGTTATCGTCACGTTTACTGCTGGTTGGATGACAAATTCATGAACAGAATCCCGACGAAGTTAATTTGCTACCTCAACGGGTGACGCGATGCCGGCCTCATCGCTACCAATTTCCAGGTGTCGTCACGTCCTTGATCGTGCTCGATCGATCCCCTGCACCCGCGAACCCAAGGCGTCATTTTTTCCAAACTCCCCCGAAGAACTCCCGCCTGATATTATAAAAATGCCCCAAATAGGAAAATAAGAGTACCTGAACGAAATTACATCGTGCCATGTTGTGTTTTGCTGGTGTCGGTGGTGGTGCCAGGAAGCAGCGCTGCGCGGCGCGCGGAGAGGCCGGAAGAGTTATTTGTCCGCGGTTCAAAATGACCAAAGAGTAACAAGAATTGCGTTCGATCATTGGGGCCAGGCGAGCGAACTTCAAACTTCTCTGACAGAGTATCATTGGCAGCATCTGTTGAATCTCGAGTCAGCGCCTTGCTTCTCTCATGTGTTTCGTTTCGTCGCAGTGCGCCGACCAACGACACGAGCAGGAGAATGACTTACTTATACTTCGATCGGACTTTAGAAAGATTATGCGACGGCTCTCCCGCAAGAAAACACATACACGGTCCCCTTACTCTGCTGCTGCGCGGTTGGGTTGCGCGGCAGCCGTCGGGTTGTTGTCGACAATGATACCGACGCCGGCTCCACCCTCTCCGTTTCCGAGTTGCACCTTGGGGCCCTTGGTGAGAGCGGCCTCAGCAAAGGTGAGGGCGCGGTCGAAGCCGCTGGCCTGGCGCTTTTGCACCTTCTTGACATCACGTCCGGCCACAATGCCGGTTCCTGGGGCTCCGGCGGCGGCAGCTGCAGCGGCTGCTGCACCCTCTCCGCCGGCGGCGCCCTCCTTCTTTCCACCGCCAGTTCCCTTGCCAGTTGTTCCCTTGCCTCCGCCGGCAGCGCCGCCTTCGGCTCCTCCAGAGAATGTGAGCGCACCATCACCGACCACCAAGGCAGGCGAGTAGGCACCGAGGTTGATGTTCAATGGGGCGGGGGCGGCGTTGACTCCCATGGCAAGAAGAGCCAGGGTCATGAGGGCGTTGGTGATCTGCATGTTGGCGGGAGGATTGGAAGGATTCGGATAATAAGAAGTATATAGTTGATTTGTCGGCGCAGCCGTTGGTATCTTTCTTTCCCCAAGAGGATTATTAAGGTAGTATTGAATGAAAAGGGTTTTCCGTCAAGGAGATTGAGAAACGAACAGCACAGCTGAGATAGAGGAAAAGAGAAGAAAGCAGGCAAAAGCACACGCGTCAACGAGTGGCAAGGCAGCGGGAGGGAGAGCGTAATGAATGAAATCTCCACGACATGCCAAGAGGTGGTTCAAATACTAGACATGAACGGAGTCAGGTTCGTGGAGTCGCATCGAGAGAGTGTGATGGATGGCGGGAGGAGAGAAAAACTGACAGGCCTGCTCATCCAGAGCTGCGACGGCATCATGCGTGTCAAGACCTGCGGGTGCCAAGACCAAGCGGCTCTTGCAAAAATAGAAGCTCGGTGCAGGGTGCCTGGTGAGAAGAGATGATAGGTCCAGGGCGATCTTAGCATCTGGCACCCGGGCTCAGAGTAAATGGGGGCAAAAGAGCCGCGTCTTGCCAGGGACCAATGTGGTATTGTTGGTAGGCATGTTGCGACGGGGAAGAGTGTCTGAGCGGACGTGAAACAACCCAAGTCCCAAGACTGCCAGCGACGGGGGCACCCCGAAACCATACAAACTCTTGGCAAAAGATCTCGAGGTGCTCATTGCTCACCGAGGTTCAGCTCTTCAGGTGGTTTACTGCAAAACCTCTCTCTGATGGCTTTCGTTTCTGGTGAGTTGTAAAGATAGATGAAGCCGCGACGTTTTGAAATGTGGGCACGCGGGGGTCCAACTAGGGACGAGATCTGCGACCCTGTCACATATCAACGGCTGCAGCACCGTTTTGGCTATTGAATGTCCGGAGGCAGATTCCTGGTGAATTGCATTTTCCGGGAAGCAATATAGCTCGTGAGACTTGGCCAAGCCTTTCCTGAAGCCAAGAGCGTTTCCCAAGAGATGGCCCGGTGCATCGATCGGATTACCAAGGCCACTCCAAGACTTCCAAGAGATCTCTCTCGCTCCCACTGCTACAGTGAATGAGTTTTTCGCCTGTCATTTAGATTAATACAGTACGAGGGTATGCTTTCCCCTTCCCGAAAGTTGTTTCCCCGGTGCTGCTAACATGAGGGATTGATTGGCCCGGGATGTTTCTACACGGCCGCTATGGAAACCTACTCGTACACCGACCCGGGCCGACGGAGTCAGCGAACGCACATGCTAAGTCGGGTTGGTTCTTCGGAGCAGACACTGGCAGCGCCGATCCGACATGACACGGATCAGGACGAAAGAGTAGAATGTTCCGCTAGTTGCAAAGGAGCAATTTGAAGCAAACGAGCAGGCTAGCCGCCCTGGTCTTACGTGACACTCAAGAGTGTGCATTGACTGAGCGCTAATAAGGGACAATGTCGCTTATCCTGTCTGGACAATTGCCCCGGAGTGTTATCGGGGCCATCCCCTGTCTGCCCTTGTAACGGGCGGGCTACCGACGGCAGAAACACATTTTGAAGTGGAACCCCAGTGCCGCGATCTGAAACCCCCGAATGAAAACACCATTTACAGGCAGCTTCCAAGTTTTTCGGACCTCAAGCTGACTGAGTCGTTCTTTGTATGCAGCCAATGGCCTGCTCTGATTAGGGGTAAGAGTCGTGCAACTATGCAATATGGCATGTTGTGTGCAGCTTAGTGAGCAGCACGACGTCAACTGATGCAGTGTAAGACGCCTGCAGAAAAGACTCAGAATAAGTTCCAGAAGAGCCTCAAGATTCAGCAAATATGTTCACATGCGCTTTTCATTTCAAACGGGGTTGCTTGGTCTGATAATTCATCAACTCTAAACGTAACTGTCTATGCTAAAATTCATGGTTATCTTGCGGATGTTGCGCTGCCCACATCTCCGTCGGTCTGGGTGCTGTATTCACCTGAACCACGACACCTCCCTGGATGGTTGTCATTTTGACTAGCCCGGTCTAGGTGGGACGCAATCACCTATGGAGACGTCTTGATAATCAATCGGAGTGGCGAACTTGGTCAATCTCTCCTTTATCCCCAGGCCGTCCGTCAAATTCCAGACTCAGATGCGTCTGGCCAGGCTGGGCATCCACAGTTGAGCTAACGTTTCACATGAACCAGTTGGCGAGAAGAGAAAAAATAGCTGCAACCAGTTTCAAGACTGATGTTCGGACCTCCTACAATCCGGGACAATGGGCATGCCTATCAGCTGCTCATCCCACGTGCTGGCATGGCGACATCAAGCAAGACATCGACGCCATTTGCCAATGTCATTGGCATGTTCATCCAACCTCCACGTCGATTGCAAATTCTCCATGTCATTAATGATACACCAACCTCAAAGTTGCGATGATAACATGTTATCGATAACGTGAGGAATTGTGCCTCCCATGTCCACCAAGCACCTAGAGACCAGGGGCGCCTTTTGCACGAAAAGCAATGGTATTGATCAATCTGTTCTGCCGGTCCCAAGTCTATGATGAATTACACAAAAGAAACCCCTGGTCTCGTCTTCTCTCTGCCTTTCTCGTGGCTTTGCTGCACCATACAGGATCTAACAAACCCCTACACCTCCCTCTTGCGGTCAGGAATGATAGCCTTGGCACTCTGTGGAGGGCTAAACTTTTGAGGTTGTAGGTTCGTGTACTTCCGGTAAACCTCGGGATCCCTCACCACATCGGCCAAAACATCAAGAAACTTCTGCAACTCCGGCACCTCGACATAGTTGCTGCAGTCTCTCTCATCCTGCCGCGCCGCATCCACCGCTGGGGTCCACTTCACCATCGCCTGCTGGTCATTCACAATCTCGCGGACAAGCTTCCTGCTCAGTCTCTCGATACGCTTGATCCGACAAATCTTGCAGCAGCTTGGATTCGCACCGCCCTCGGGTATCGTGAGAGGAACCTTGCTCATTTCGTCCATGTTCCTAGGCATCGGATGTCCAACCCTTCCCGGAGCCAGACAGCTCTGGCCACAATTGGGGTACTTTCCAAGAGGCTCCTTGCAAATAGGACACTGTGGCTTGCGTCCGTTTGGATTGCTTCGGCGGCCGTCGACGTTGGCGCAGATACGGATGCAACACTCCATGCACAACATATGCCCACAGTGCAAGATCTTGGCCAGGTTCCGGCTGGTGCTCTCAACAGCCCTCATTGACGTCGCGCAGACGGGGCAGACCACTGTGAAGTTGTCGAGTGCCGCGTCTGAGGTGAGGTTCTGTCGGAGTTCTGGCCAGAACACGTTCCCCTCGGGACCGGCATTTACCGTCGAGGCGGATTCCCGCCTTGCTGGACTCCTTGAACCCATTCCGCCAGATGGCCGTACGGTCCCGCTGGAGATGAGTTAGCCTAGTCCTGCAGAAGAGACATGAAGCATACCTGTACTAGATGACTGACGACTGCTGCCCGACGCAACAGAACCGGATCGACTCCGTGAAGATCGCCTAGAACTACCAGATCTGTGAGAACTTGAAGAATGCCCAGATGCGACGGACCCCCCGGCCGTAGAACCCCCAGCGACGGACCCGGCGACGGAACCCCTGGGACGGGATCCGGCCATTGAGATTGAATCATCTTCAATGACTGTCCGTCCGCCATCCCAGAGTGAGCCTGCAATGGACTCGGGTCCTCGGAGCATAGAGGGTGCGATCGATGGTGCCGCGGATCCAGCAACAGAGCCCGCGACGGAGCCTCGACGCGATCCGGCTCTGGAGCCGCCTGACCTCGAGCCTCCGGATCTGGAAGGGGAATACCGGACTGTGGAAGGAGCGACGGAGCTGGAGCCAGTGACAGACCCATATTGTGATCCAGTGATAGATCCATACTGCGATCCGGCGATAGAGCCATATTGTGATTCGGCGGCAGGCCCATACTGTGATGCAGTGCCGGAACTATAATACGGCGGCGTGGCAGTAGGGACTCGATCACGGGGATATCCGTCTCGGTCGAGGTGCTTTACCTCGAAAGGAGGCACTCCAGGAACCCCTGGATGCATATAGGTACCACCTCTACTTGGCTGTGACATCATGTACGCATCGTAAGCGCGTTCCTCCTCAGTACTACTTTGATCGCTACAGACAGTCATGGTACTCGGGCCGTTGACGTAGATAACATCTGATCGACTAGAAGTTGTCGACTGGGGACCCTGAGTAGCCCCGCTGGAAGATTGGGCGTGTTCGAGATTAAGGGCGCCAAGCGCGGCGGCGAACTGATCAATGGACAATCCAGCGATGGATTGAGACGATCCAGGACGAGAGCTTGTGCCGCTGCGTCCACTGTATCCAGAGTATCCTGTCATGCCGGACGCAACTGAGGTGGGCGCTCGGTGAGAGTGAGATGAGCTTGGGCGTTGGGTGTTTGCTGAGCTGTAATGAGAGCCAATACCAGATGCAATGGATGGTGCCCGCTGAGTGCTGGCTGAGCTGTAATGAGAACCAATGCCAGATGCCACCGACGGTGCTCGATTAGAAGGAGAAGAGCTTGGGCGTTGAGTGGTGACTGAGCTGTAATGGGAGCCAACACCAGAGGCTACCGAAGGTGCTCGATTAGAGTGAGACGAGCTCGGCCGTAAAGTGCTCGCAGAGCTGTAATGAGAGCCAGCACCAGATGCAACGGATGGTGCACCTGACGCTGAGCTGTAATGCGAGCTGTACGCAGACGCGACAGATGGTGCTCGATTCGAGTGTGAAGAGCTGGGCCGTTGAGTGCTGGCAGAGCTATACTGAGAGCCATGGCCAGATGCTACCGACGGTGCTCGATTCGAGTGAGATGAGCCTGGGCGTTGCGTGCTTGTTGAGCTGTAATGAGAGCTGTGACCAGATGCAATTGATGGCGCTCCTGACGTCGAGCTGTAATGCGAGCTGTATCCGGACACGACTGAGGGCGCCCCGGGGGCAGACGGAGAGTATCCGCTATGATGAGATTCATGGCCAGATGCAACGGATGGTGCTCCTGATGTAGAGCTGTAATGAGAGCTGTATCCTGATGCAACGGACGCCGGGGCCGGAACACGTCGAGAACCGCTGCTGTAATGAGAGCTGGAGGCCGATGCGACCGAAGCAGGTGGCGGAACAGACCGAGGAGGATTCGAAGGAGTAGCCCCGGTCCCCGGCAAGGGTTTCCAACCCGGAGGAAAGACACCTCCCGGGCAGAGGTGTTGATATTTCAGTGCAGTTGCCTCCGGCAAGGGTCGCGGGTCTTGGGGGCAGCCGGGATACCATCCAGGGGGTTGGGAAGCCATACTGAGAAGGGGAACTTACTGTGATTTGGTTGTGAAGGTCGAGTTGAATTGTGGTTTGATACTCTTGTTGTGTCTTGAGTCGGCGAATTCGATGTTTTGTAGTTGAGTGACGGGTTGTTGACTGAAGTCTCAGCCTAGAATTGCATTGCTTTAATATTCTCTCGGAGTCGAGAAGACTCACCTTTGTGCCATCAGCTGCCTCGATGAATCTGACTCCCTTCATTTTCCATTACACTTGAGTTCTTTGTTGTTACTGGCATTCTCGCCTTCTTTTGACTGAAATCATAATCTTCAATGCAATGTATCCAGGTTACGGTCCACAATAGAACATATTGTCCTTGAATAGAAATTGCCCGACCGAAGCCAGGGGGCATCTATCATAATTGCACACAAACCCATCTTCTTCCGGAAAGAGTCCCATTCCTTTCCCCAGGCTGCTCACCTCTACCTCGTTTGTTCCTTTCAGCCTCGGATAACAGAAGACACGCAATGAAACTCCCTTGGTACCGGGCCGCGAGTCTTTGAGATCCATATTGGAAGCTAAAGTGGCCTCACAAGTCCGGAAGCCTCCAGGGCTCCTCAAAGCATCTAAACCCACTTGATTCTCGTCTCACAAAGTACTCCAAGCTGTTGACTACTACCTACCAGGCACATCTTTTTTTCGGAATACATCGTGGGTTCCAGAGACCCATCATGATGCTGTTTTTCGGGGCGGTCCCCCAGTTTGCCAAGGGTTGGGGCGAGAACAGGCGGGTCGTGCCACCAAATCTTGGAAGGCCGTTCCAAGACATTGGCGCACACTCGCCAGAGTTTCGTTTTCTCAGACACACACCAAAACAATGGGAAATCGGACGCCAAATCCCTTGGCCGTACCACAAAACCCCAGCTTTCAGGTTTTCTAAGAAAGAAGCCGGCTAAGGCACGGCGAAGCGTCTGGGCAAAAAGACACCCATGCTCTACTAATAATCTTCGCCCGGAGCCGAAACACAAAGGTGCATTCCCCAACTGTGGAACCCGCCCAGGCGCCGGCGCGGTGGACTTTTAGCGGGAATTATGTTATGAAAACTCAAAACCCAGCACAGGTGCCGTCATCGAGTTCCCGTTTCAGTTCAGCCCTATGGCGAAATACAGTCCATTGACGTCAATATGGAATTCCGAAGGGCCGGCTTCGCTCTTGGACGGCTCATTTATGGTCACTTGGCTCTTGGGGTTTTCGCATGGCAACGCGTCACTAAAGAGGAATGCAGATCATCTTGGAGGGAGCTCGAGTTTTTTAAGTAATGGGACTCACCTGTGCCTGTCAATCGACAGCGCTCCCCCGCAACTTTCTTCTGCTGCCACCCTACCAAACCTCATAATCAGGTCACCTTTAGTAATTGAGTCCTTCTTCGCCCTACGTTAGTGCAAACAAACAAAACCTCCGATTGCGTCCAGCAATATCCAATATGTCACAGGTTCAGAAGTACCCTGGCCCCGACGCACCTATTGTGCGAATGATTGTCTTGGAAACAGACACGCCGCATCCGGACACCCATGCAACCAAAGGCAGCTTCGGCGACATCTTGCATAGTCACTTCCAGAATGCCGGAGCCGACCACGACCCTCCACTCGGCGTTGACACCGATCAGAGATTTGTGGTGGAAGAAAAGGGGGGGAAAGTCCCTGCATTTGAGGAGTTCGAGGACTATCAAGGAGTCTTGATCACCGGAAGCATGTATGATGCACACGGAGATAACCCCTGGATTCTGAAGTTGCTTGACGTCCTGAAAGGTGTGTATCCCGCAAAGCCAGGAGTCTCAATGAACAACCACTGACTGTCATTCGCAGAACTATGGCAACGGAGACCTGACCTGCATCTGAGCGGTGTCTGCTTTGGCCACCAGCTGCTCAATCGCATGCTTGGTGCTGAGGTTGCTCCAGCGCCGTCTCGCGACTGGGAGCTCGGCCACTCAAGGATCGACCTTTCACCTGTCGGAAAGCTTCTGTTCCGTACTGACGACGACAACGTGTACCTCCATCAAATGCACCAGGATCAAGTCGTAGCGCCGCCATCCCCAGAGTCTTCCAAAGGATTGTTAAAGCCCGGCACAAAGGTGGATATTTGGGGGCATAGCAGCCACACCAAGGTGCAAGGTATTTACATTCAAGGGCGACTATTTACAACACAAGCACACTTGGCTTTTGACGAAGACATGGTCAAGAGGCAGATCCAGATGAGAGTCGAGAGCGGCGGTATTCAGGACTTGGAGCATGCGGACCGAGCCGCGGAGACGGCTCATCTGGAACATGACGGAGACTTGGTTGCTGCTGCGATTTTGAGATTCTTCCATGGTGATGATGATAGCATTGAATAAACTTGAAATCATGACTAATTATATTTCTTCAAGTCTGTTAACCTATTTCCTATGAGATCTCCCATATTTCCAGTAGTAATTATCGTCGTCGCTATTAAGATTATTATCGCCACTTTGATAGTTATCCTCATCAAAATCCTCGTCGCCGTCGCTGCTGTCGTTACTACTAATATCATGACTCGCATTTCCGTGTTTAATCGCAGTGATTAACTGAACAAGAGATAGCTGCACCTACGCGGGAACATTAAACGGTCTCTTTCCTATCGGTTCATGTTGGTCATTAAACCCGTGCTATAAAATAAAAGGGAACGAAGAGACCGCGCACGCCCCAGTAAAAGCGGTGGTCTCTACGCCAACTAGTATGCGAATCCAGAACCCTCGATCTACCAAGCGAATGCCAAGGTCCCACGTTTTGTGCCCCTGCACCTCAGTCTCTGTCAGGCGAAGCCTGAGTTCTCGACGACGATCCGTCATGTGAATGTATTTGTCTACGCAGTGTCTCTCAGGAGCCACTACGGTCCTCAGTGCGTTAGTGATGGCACCCGAGTCGTTTTGCAGTTCCGAAGGCTGTAGCCTGACCGCATCGAACTTAAGATCTCTCTCCTTGAAGACCCAGAAGGTGACCAAGACGATGTCACCCTCAGATCTCCCTTTCAGTAACAACGTCCACCGCCGGTGTCTCTGCAGTTGAAGAAAGAGCGCCGAGTTGAGTGCTCGTCCCTCGCGGTACTCGTGTTGGTAGCTGTAACATCTCAACGGACCCCCCTCTTCCTCGGCCGTGAAGATGCCAGCAAGATAGTATCCTATGGGAGTCGTGTTTCGCCGAGGGTTCAGACTTGTAGCACCAACATGCAGTGTTTCTATGTCGCTGAGCCCAGGAGGTCGAGCGCCCCATGGGTTGTCATAATATCCGATTCTTAGGTCTGATGATGTGCGGATACCGCAGATTGCCATGCGTCGGCCACCTGGGATCGTTATATCTGCAAGTTCTGATGGCCGTGCTCGGGCATATCTGTTGCCATCCTGAAGGTCCAATGTCGGAATAATGCCACACTCACCGCCCAGCCTGGATGCGGCAGAATCCAGCTAATAAGAGGGCAGAGATCTCTCTAGCCCTCAACACCATATCACTACCCTCACTACTATATCTACAACTTCAATATATTATATATTTTCACCTATATATTATAACCCCTTATATTAACTAGTTAAAAAGCATCACTAATACCTATACTAACACTAATTAGTAATTAACTTCTATAGGTTACTATAATACTATAAATTAATAAAAGACTAGAAAAAATAACTTCTTAAGACTACTATATTACTACAAACTATAACGACTAATTTTATAAGAAGCTATACTAAAAGAGGAAAGATAATAACTACTACGTATTATTAAGTAAGATAACTATAAGAACTAATTACATTTACTCTAAATCTCTAGTTTAATATTATACTAATAGTAACTTACTATAAAAACATCTATTACATATTAAGAAACTATAAATATTTAATATATATAAGAACAATAAGCACTTAAATTTTCACTTAGATTAACTACTATAAGACTTACTAAAAAAGCTATAATTATATTAGACCTAGTAGTATTACCTATATTAATTACTTCTTATAAGGTATTTAGTAATAACTAGCTACTTTTTTATACTAATAACTACCCTACTTAGTTTTATAATAATTTAAGCTACTTTATAAGCTATATATAGGTATAAGAACCTACCCTTAAATAGTATTAACATCTTAAGTATATAAAACGCTCTAAACTATAGTGAGAAATATTAAGTTCCTTAGATTACTTCTACTATATATTACTATAAGAAAAACCTACTAAGAGACTATACTAGTAAGAGTAGTTAAGCTAACTAAGTATAACTTAGCTAGTAACTTATAAAATACTTATAAACGCTACTTAGCGCCCTCTTAAGTATATTCACTCTATATATTATAAAAGAAATATTAAATAGTAATTAAGTAGAGACTATAACTATATCTAAGTATTTAAGCGCTATATTACCTACTAAAGAGCTATATATAAGGCTAAGAAATTAGCCCTAATAATATTACTATTAAGATTATAATCACTATATTAATATTATAGTCTAAACTACTCTAATAATAACTAAGAAGCCTAATTTATAGCTAAGTAATAGCTATAAGATAGCCCTAGAGAGAAGGAATATAACTATAATAAAAATAACTTTAATATTATTATCTTATAAGATTATAAGTATCTAATACTTATTACTAGCGTTAAAGCTATATTAGCTAAAAATATAAAAGAGAAGAGCTACTACTATAGTAATAATAGCTTACTATAACTATAACTATAGTAATATACTTTACTATTAAAATAGCACTAGTTTATCTCTAAATATAAAAAATATAGCATTAGAGATATATTTACTTAAGGGAAGTTAATAATTAGTAGCTAGAATAAACTTTTATACTTATTATAATAAAGATAAGCTAATAGTAACACCTTAACCTAAATATTAAGCTAAAAGATATAAAAACACCTTAATATAGTACCTAAAAGCTATTCACTAATAATAACACTAAAGATTAGAGTAATAACTTATCTATATAGACTTAAAATATAATAACTAAGAGATATAGCCTCATATATATATAATAACTTAAGATCATAAGATTTTAACTTATTAGTACCTATTACTACTATCCCTTAAGTATTACTAGTTAATATACTAAAGTAGTATATATAATAGCCTTAGAACAGCCTCAAACTATATTATACTTTAAAGGAAATAATATAAAGGTAGCTATAAAATAACCTTATCACTTAAAGTACTATTAAAAAGATTTTAATAGCTTAAAGATAGTATTTATTTACTACTAAAAAAGATAGCTAAAAGCACCTATAAAGTATTATTTTATAGCTAAAAATAAAGCTATTATATACCTCTTAAGATAACTACACTTAGTATTATATAGTTAAGATCTAAAACTAAAATAAATAAGATTTCTAATATACTTCTATTTATTACTACTAGTACTAAACTATTTATATAAAATACTATAAGAAATAAAATTATAGCTATATACTAAAACTATATACTTTAACTACTCTAGCCTTATATAACTATTATCTCTATAGCTACTAAAAATAAAATTTCATAAAGACTAACTTAAAGATAAACCTTAAAATATTACTTAAAGAACTAATAATATAATAAGAGAGTACTAATTTATAACTATATAAAACCTATTATACTTAAGGAATATAAAAGAGTAATATTATAAGTAAGAATATATAGGATTTTAACTATATTACCCCTTATTACCCTTATTATTATATTATTATTACCTAAATATAATAAGGATAAAGTACTACTAAAATAAAGATATAACTTTATTACTATTAACTTCTAAATATAATAGATAGTAAGTTAAGTATATTACTACTTAGAATAGTTAGTCTCTCCTAAAAATTAATTAAAATAGTCTAAAGATAGTATTTATTATAATAAAAAGTATAAAAAAGGTAATACCTACCTTAATTTATATATAAAGAGGGGAACGCTAAAAATAAAGTATAAAGTAATAGTAACTATATAATATATAATATCTCACTATAGCTCTAGCTTTTATTACTCCTTACTATATATTATACTAAAACTTATAGTTAATTATACTCTTTAAACCTATAATAATAATACTAGAAGTACTTTAAGTAATATAAACTAAGATAGATATATAAGAATATAGCTAAAGCTAGTTTTATTAAAATACAGCTAGAGCTAACTTTATTAGCTTATTAGATACTTACTAAGAGATCTTACTTTCTTTTTATACTTAAATCTAAAACCTCACTAAATAAAAACTCTAATTAAATAGCGCTAAGTATCTAGTAGTAATTTGCTTAATAGATATATATACCTTAGTAGCTTTAGCCTTTAGGAAATATTATATAACTAAGATATAGTTAGATTAAACGCTAAGTTAATAAAATTAAAGCTAATATAATAATAAGCTTAAATATAATAACAGTAGAGCTATTAAATAATATTATACCTACTTAAGCTATACCTAAAAACTTAGGAATAGAAACCTAAGCCCTAAATAGCTTAGAAGATAAACCTTAGACTATACTATCTTTAGAAAGAACTAATCTATTAATAATATTAATCTTAACTATAAAGAATAAAATAGTAAAGTTTTTTACTACTTTAATAAATATATTACTATAGGGAAAGCTACTAGAGGAAAACCTTAATAATACTACTATAAAGATAACTAATAAATAGATTAGCTACTATCTAGATAAATATATTAATAAAGATCTCTTTAGTAAGAACCTTTAGTTATAGTTTATATTAGATTTTAAAAGATAGATAGAATAAACCTTCACTATTATAGGGAAATAATTATATATTAAACTTTATAACTTTCTATAATAAAGAGGTATATACTTTAATATAAGAAGGTTTATTAATATTATAAAAGAACTAGCTTAAATTGCTTATACTAAATTATTCCTACTTTAGATAATATTATAACTATAAAGAGAAGTAAATAACTACTTAGAACTTAAGAGAAAGCTTTAGAGGAATCTAAAACTAAAAGAAGACTTAATAAAAGAAAATAATAATATTATAAAGTACCTTAAGAGCCTCTAGAACTATAAGTAAATACCCCCTCTATAAGACTAATAACTATAAGAAATACTAAATTATTATATACTCTTAAATCTTAAAAGCTATTATTAAGTATTAGTAATAAGTAAAGTATATTTTTAAGAGTTAGAAGATATAAAACTTAGCTAAATATAATTAATACTATTATTCTAGCTTAAGATAGAGGTATTTATAGCCCCTACCTTATTTTAATAACTACTTATATAAAACTTTATATTAAGATAAATAGTAGATCTTATTAAGATCCTCCTAAAGGAAGGATAGTATAGCAGTAATAGATATAAAATACTAGAGAATAAAATTAATATCTTCTAGAAAATATATATTTTAGTAAGTATTAATAAGAGATATATTAGTAATACCTTCTACTTAATACTTAAAAACACTATAAGTATATATTACTATATAAAACTTAATAGTAAACTACTTAGCTTTAGTAAGAAGGTAGTATACCTTAAAAGATACTTTAAAAGTCTAAAGATTATTTAAGCTTATATTATAAAATAGCAAAATACTATATTAATAAAGATTATCTAAAAAAATAATAATAAGAACACTCTTAAATATTTTAAGAAGCTAATAATAAAGCTTAATAGAATATAACTAACTTTATTATTAGACTTTTAGTTTAATATTATTATAATACTTAACTTAATTAATATATATTAAGGTATAAGAGAATATAAAGCTACCTTTAATATACTAATAAATACTTATAAAAGCCTCTAAAGCTTTCTTAGATCAGCTATTACTATAAAACTTAAATTAAGAGGGAAAATATAGTTCCCTATTAATACCTACCTCACTAAGAGAAAATATTATAGAAAAAGTAAAGAGAGATATTATAATAATATATTAAACCTATAAGAAACCTTTAGATATAAACCTTAAGTATATTATAAATAATACCCTTAAAAAAAGTACTAAGTCTACTTTAAAAAGAAATACTAGTTAACTAAGTATATAAAAAAAGATCAAAAGAAAACTTATAAATAATATAACAACTAATAGTAAAAAGGAGCTTATAAAACCTATATATACTTCCTTATAGACTTTAAAAAGCTTAATAATAGCTTTAAAGGAGCTATATTAACTAAAAATACTAATATTAATTATTACTACTAGAGCTTTAGCTTTAATAATAATATAAATAAACTTAAAAGTAATAAAGATATACTAAATATATTAAATACTATAAATATAAACTTTATAATTACTATATTATAGCTAATCTAATTTAATATAAAATAAATATATATCTACTTTACTAATAAAACTTCTTAGTATAATAAGAGTAAATTAAACTTTAAGAGTATTAAAATTAAAACTAAAATACTATAAACCTTCTTACTTAGTACTACCTACTTAGCTAAAGAGTTCTTTAGGATTATACTTAATATAAACGCTTTAAAATACTTAATAAGTAGTAGAAAATAATTTAAAGCTCTCTAGAAGAAATACCCTATTAAACTTAATAGATCTAAAGCTAGTAAAGCTAAAATATAATTTAGTCTTAAAAAGAAAGTTAATTCTCTTAGCGTAGCTATTATACTAATACTATTAAGAAGTATTATATTTTATATCTTATTTATAGATATACCTTTTTTATTGTATATATAAGATATAAAAAAAATAAGTATACTATATAACCCCCTCACTAACTTAATTATAAGAAGTAATATTAGTATACCTATTATAAATAGATAGAGGTATCTATAGATACTCCTTAACTAAAAAAAGATATTTATAGATAGCTAGCTTACTAAATAAAAAGTTTAACGCTTATATAAGAGATTTAGCTACCTAATAGCAAAACGCTTATAGGACCTTCTTAATAGATTAAAATATAAAGTTAGATAAGAGATTATTAAAAAAAAAATAAGTTACTATAAATACTACTAAAAGAATAGTATAAGCTTACTTAGATTTAAACTAAGCTTTAAGGATAATATTAATTTTAACTATATAATTATTATTAATATAGTTTAGCTAGATAGAGACCTTATACTATATATTATTAATAAGGTAATAATATTTAATATAATATAATTCTTATTAGATTAGAGGTCTAAGGCTATTTAAAATATATTATAATAATATTAAATTAATATCTATATTAAACCTCTAAATTATATTATTATAGATATTAAAATAAATTATACCTCTAATAAGTTTAAAATAAATATAGATATAATAGGAATTATAGTTAAAGCTGTTCTTATAGAAGTATATAATAATATTAGTAAGGTTAAAAGATACTATATACCCCTCTAAAAGGTATATTAAGTTATTTAAAAGGACTACTTATTAATAGACTATATAAATATCTTATAGATAGCAGTAAAAGCTATTAATAATATAGTAAGACTAAATAGCTTTATACTAACTCTCTTTATTTTTAATATATACTTAAGAATAGTTAAAGAATTACTACTATCCCTAACTATTATAGAGAGAGCTAAAATAATTTATAAGACTATAAAAGAAGTCTAGAAGATTAAAGCTAATAAGTAAATTACTGCTATACTTAGTATATATAATAGTTTAAATATATTAAAAACTATAAACTTTATAATAAGCTTAAATATCTTTATCTATTATAAGAAGAAAAGCTAATAAAGCTTATATTAATTTATAACCTTAAGGAAAGAGAAGTATATTATTAATATAAGTATTAAGATATCTATCTTCTAATTAATATATATTAAGCTATTTTATAAAGATCTAGAAGCCTCTTAAGATAAGCTAATTTAAAATAAGACTACTTATAATAATAAAAGCGCTAATAAACTAGAGAAACTAATAGAAAACTATATTATTATTAACTTTAACCCTCTATAAGAAGAAGTATTAGTGAGATAAAAGTATAGATAACTACCTCACTATATACTATTAATAGCTTTTTAGATATATATATTCTTATAAGAAATAAGCTTAGATTTATAAAAAGAAACTTTTAATAAGCTTATAACTACTTAATTTATAATAGCTAAAGAGATAGTAGCTTTAGTATAAGCAATTTAGCTATATAAAGATAGTATTATTTAGACCTCTAGTAAGCTATTTAAATAGGCCTCTATAATAGAGATTAATAGCTTTATTAAGAAAGGTATCCTCTATTTTATTAAGTTTAACCTATATATATATAGAGGTATAAGATTATTTAATATATATATTATATATAAAGTAAAAAAAAAGGATAGAAAACTATATAAGAAGGTATATCTTATAGCATAAGGCTATAGTAATAATAGTAAGAGATTTATCTTAATATAAAGCTTAATAATATAATATACTAACTAGAGATTCCTCTTTATCCTTATATTAATATTTATATTATCCTTCTACTTTATAGTATAGTTAAGAGATATTACTTAGGTATATATTTAGGTAATTAAAGCTCTCTTTTAATTTATCTTTACCTAACTACCTATATAAATTTACTATAAGTACTTAGAAGATATTATTATAGAGATTATTAAGCTACTATATAAGCTAGCTAAATTAGGAATATATTAATAAGAGATATATAGTAAGTACTACCTTATAAAGCTCCTAATAAAAGCCTCTATATATAACTTATACTTAATAATCTCTTTAAATAAAAACCTACTAGTTAGTATTATTAGCATATAAATAGATAACACCTTTAGTATTATTAACTTTATGTTTAATATAAAAGAAGAAAAAGAGCTCTAATAAGTAGGATTTATAGTAAAACTAAAGGAATACCTAATAGAAAAACACTTTATTATATTTAATAGAGGCGTTATATCTCTTAAGTAAAGAAATATCTACTTACGCTAAAAGGGGTAAATATAAAAGCTCTACTTTATTAATATAAAAGTACTATAAGATAAAATAAAAAGATAATATATTAAGTAATATACTTATAAAGTATATATTATATTAATCTACTAACTAGAAGTATATTTTAATCTCTCTATTATAGCTTAATATTAAAACCTAATAGTAGATAATATTAAAGCACTAAATAAGCGTATTAAATAGTAAATAATTAATACTAACTAGGGACTTTAATATATCCTCTTTAACCTATTAGAAGCTAAGTTATTTATATTTATTAATAGATCTTTTATTAATAATAAGGATATAACTTTATAGCTAAGCTTTATAATTATTCTTACTAATAAGAAGTAAATTAATAATACTTTTAAGATAACTAGAAATATAGTTTATTATAGTTTAATTAAGAGTAAATATATTATAAGAAGTATTCTAGCTTTTAAGGTATATATAATAATAGTAGGTATTAATATAGTATATACTATAGCTATAACCCTTAAGATTATTACTAATAAGCTTAATTAACTAGTAATTTTAACTATTATCTATATAGACTCTTATTTACTCTATAAGTATCTTATTAAGCTTAATACTATAAAAGAGAAATGCCTAATAATTAATATTATAGTAATCTAAAAGTTATATAAATAATAAGAAATAAAAGAGATATACTAAATTAATAGTAATAATAACTTTATTAATATTTTTATAAAAAGTACTTTAAATAAAATATTAGAAGGCTTTATTAATACTAATAAAGTATATATATATATAGAGGGATAAGTTAATTAAGAGTAAGATATAAGAAGGAGATAGTATTAGAGATAGAAGCTTAGCACTAAAAGCTTAGCTACTATATTATATATTAGCTAGTAGTATATAAGATAGAAGGGAAATATAATAAGTTATATACTTTATATAAAAAGTATAGTAATTACGTTATTATAATATATATAGTATTTTTAAGTATTTTATATAGTATATAGTATATAGTAAAAAGAAAAGACTATTAGTATTAGAATAATACTATACTTACTATTTAGCTTAAATATAGTAGAATCTAGCTAATAAGAGGGTAGAGATCTCTCTAGCCCTTAATACTATATCACTACCCTCACTACTATATCTATAACTTTAATATATTATGCATTTTCACCTATATATTATGACCCCTCATATTGACTAGTTAAAAGGCATCACTAGTACCTGTACCAACATCTAAGTAAATTCCCACCACGCGTTGCGGGTCGCCGCCTACACTGCAGTTTAAGGGGAGAATTATTGACGACGCGTTCGATCGGAAGAGCAATATGTCCAAAATGCTTCGCCGCCCAAGGGCTTTCGTCTTGGACGTGAAGTGAATCCCTCGTTTTGACACGCCCACCGGGCTTCGCGGCCAGATTTGCACAATGTTGTCGTTGTGTGGATTGGGCCAGTCTCTGAAGTTGGAAAACTCATCCGGGGACAGTGCCAGGAGGCCACGAAGAGGTTCATCGGGCCCAGACGGGGACGTTGCGCGCCACGCAAAAAGTGTGTGATCGTCAGACTGTTGCAAAATCTGCTCTTGCAATCGCGCGAATGCGTCTGTTCCTTCTCCGTATAGTAGAGGCATGTTCACGTCGAATATACCAAGAAGGGAGTAGGCGATGTCCTCGACTCGCGTTGTTTTCCTTCCTGCCGCCCAACTCATCCGTCGACCGAGGCTCGCTCTTTGGGGCGATCCCCCTCTCAGAACAAACCCATCAATACCCGTGATTCTCTCTAGATCATTGACGATAGCGCTCTTTTCGGCAAGCTTCTGCCACTTGGCGTTGTAGAATTCGACCTGTCTCGGAGCGATGAGCTCTTGCAACGTCCATCCCCTGCTGAACCATCGGCTATTCGCGAATGGCGCCAAATATGCCTGATTGCAATGTATTTTGTCTTCATTTACATCCTCTAAGTGAGCGTAACACACGGCAGAGTCCTGATACCACCGGAACATAGAGTTGATGGCTTCGCCTAGTTCGGCGCTGCTGGTTTTGTCGATACAACAGGAATCTACCCATGCATATTCGAGACCGTCGCGTTTGGCCTGGTGGCATGTCGCTTCAAGTTTGTGGAAAGCCTGCTTCGAATGGAGTTCGACACCTCCAACCTGAAAATCCTGGAGTGTGATCTCATTTGCGCCCCATGTGTGGGACAATATTGCGTAATTAGGAATGCGCCCGATGAACTCCTTCAGTTGCATCGTGGGTGTGTGAATGAGGCGCATCATTTTGTGACTCGGGTGCGCAGCGGGTTGCGTACTTGACTGCAGTAAAGAGTTTGGTTCAAGTTCATGGTGGGTTCAACCACAGCAAAGACACTGGGCGTCCTGTAAGATGTCGTCAATGAAGTTCTTACGATTGTTGCTGTCGGAAACGGATGATCAGCTGGACAAGGGCTGGCCAGCTCATCATCAGAACAGGACTAGGGTCAGATAGGCCTATGCGAGCCAATCAAACAGCCCAATCGACGCCAAATCGCCAAATTGATTACTTCATCCTGGGTTGTAGCCTTTATGCTTGTGTTGTTGGAAAAGAAAATGCTGCTTTCTTCCAATTGCCCGAGGCTTTTCAAGACCATCGTTGTACTTCAATCAGTGTTTCCAAGGTAAGTCTAGAGAAATGGATGTCTTCTGTTGTTTCAAAGGCGGCACCGAATTCCAAAAACTCCGGCCGGGGTCGTAGGACCCTGATAGCCAGTGATAGCTGCCTAACATATGATTACCAAGTTATTGCGTGGCAATGTTAGGCCGATATGACACGATTTGCATCAAGAGTGGAGATCTTAGTCTCCCTCTGGGAGTCCTTGAGTCGTGCTCAATTTTTCATCGTCTCAACCTCATGCCCCAGGGATTGCTATCAGCGTCCGCAACCCGAAGCGCCGTAATTCCTAGCCAATGGAATAATTCTTGTTGATTATGAGCATCCCGATCTTGGAACTACCCACCGAGATCATTCAATTGATCTTGCATCATGCCTGTCTCTCACGTGGCCTGCAGCGAGGGCTGCGCCTGAAGCTTGTATGCAGTACGTTGTCTCTCACACATCACCTTTGAACACTGTAACATAGGTATTGTTGGCTTTCAACCCCGCTTTCTGACCTGTACCAGAGCTCTTCAAAGATCTCATCGGCGCCTCCATCGTAGAGGGGCTTCTGTTGGCTCAAAAAGAGTATGGTTTCTTGTATTGGAGGCGGCTTCCCGAATCGCTAAAAGGTAGACCTCCATTGCTATGCCATTGGCGGGTTCAGAAGAACTACGGGACAGAAAACCTATGGCACGCATATTGCGTCCAAAGAACCCGAGTTGAGACAGACCCGTGCAACCCTTTTACGCGCTTGAGACAACTAGCGGAGGACTGGTGCAAAGAGACTGGAGCCGACATCAAAAGTACTATCTCAGAGCTTTGCTGGTTGACTTTATCCGAGTTTCATGGCGGAATCTCCTTCCCGTCAATGGGCACGAGGACTGAGGCGTTTCAGGGATTACTTGTTCTTGCAGTCCATTTCAACAACCAATCTCTTGTCAAAACCCTTTTACAAAACCACAAGTGGCCGTTTAAGTATCCTTTTGGCAAGACTGATCTACTGCCTTCTCCATGGCAAGTTGCCGTTGAAGCTGGGAATCTCGAGGTCGTTAAGCTATTACTTGAAGCCATGACCGATGAGACAGTACTCCCTCCTCATATGTAAGTAGCGAAGACGCCTTTTCCATGGGGTCGGCTGCCAATAAATGGGGTTTACGTCTATTCCTCTCATTGCTAATCAAAAGATTTGATACCCAGACGAGATCGAGCCGAGTCACCTTTGACACGGGCATTTACGGAACGTTGTGCTGTTCATGCTGCAGCACATGGCGGAAACATTAACGTTGCCCAGGAGGTTTTGACCCAATTACGTGACTGCACCTTCATCGTCGCGCCAATGGAAACGTTGATTCCTGTGCGATACACCTCAGAAGATCACAAGTACAAATTTGCGACACAGAACTGGGGGGTCCACAAGTATGTGTGCGACTGGGTTGACGCCGCTGTTTCCGACTATCGCTATGTGGTTCTTCATTGCTGGCTGGGAAACGTGGAAATGGTGCGCAATCTTCTGGATGCAGGAGCCGACGTTGACGGGTCTGTCTGGGACAAGCAAGTTCCTCTAGCAGTGGCGGCCCGAGCTTGCCATGTAGAGGTGGTCGAACTTCTCCTTGAATGGGGCGCGAACCCCAGCAGCAGCGAGTACATGCTCGGCTACCCGCTGATGGCAGCTGCAGCTGGCGGGAGCTTGGCCATTGTGAGAATGCTGCTGGATCACGGGGCTATTGCCGACCTCAGGGAGTGTTCGACCTTGAAGTATGCTGTGATGAACGAACATACAGCCATGGTCAAGTTGTTGTTTGAGAGATTTGCTCCAGTGGAGCCTGAGACAATAACCATGGCTTTTCAATCTGCGAGAGAGAATGGTTTAGAGAGTATGATAGACCTTTTGAGGGATCTAGAACCCAGACTCGTTTGACAGCAAAGAGGTTCGACATCCATGTTATGATGGGTAGATGGTATCTTATCGTCGCAGAAGAGAGACATCATAACATCTGGATACTAAGACTTCGGGACTGACCCACACAACAATGAACCCATTTTCAGGGTGTTGGCTACATTCATGGACGTATCTGGGCTGCGCACGACAAGGACATCTCGGGATAGCCCCGCTTTGCACCAGCAGGCGAGCTTCCGACCATTGATATGGAGGGCATTGTTGGTATCTCTTACCTTACAGGGCTTGCCAACCTGGTCGCATAGAGGGGTATGGAAGTCGGAATGTCATCAGATAAGCCGGTAAAATGAAGGACAATCCGATGATACGCTGCTTTCTTCGTGTCAACCGCTTGCAGAGTTCTTTGGAAAGCTCGAGTTCCCAGCTCAATTGCCCAAATGATGAAGTAGCCTGGCGGAATCCCCGTCCTTTGTCTAGGGCTGCTGGCCTCGAAGCCCTCTTCAGTGGCAGCGAAGCCTGCCGAAGCAGGGTTGCTCGGATATTATGTACTGCGGTCATCAGATACGTCGTCGCCCCTTGTACCAACAGTCCTCGGTTGGGACTAGAGGACAAAATTAGGTGTGGTCATTGCCAATCATAAGGCCCACCGAGATCGGTTAAGTTCCCTGGGAAAATTGCAACGGCGACATCTTAAACCAGGGCTCTCCGCCCTGTAGGATTCCGCGGACAAGTCTTTTAGACGGGGCTTCAATCAGGGATTCCAGTAGGTATCCTGGCCCAAGCCCAAACATGAAATCCATCCGCTTTTCCGGCTCGAGTCCCCGGGAGACAACTTGGCAAAGGCATTGGGGAACTGGCCTCGCTTGTGTTCTGGGCCTGACCCACGATGATTTCGGTCCACGCGATAATGAGACTCGACTCCGACTTTGCCACACTGGCGCAGCGATCGATCCGGACGTTGTTGGCTGTGCCGTCTCTGCTAATAGTGCTAGATGCGAGTGGGCCAATGAGACGGCTAACCCGCCGGGATTCTTTTCCGGAAATGTCAAACAATGCAGTAATGCGAAGTGAAAGCTAGGATGTGCAGCAATTAGCCGGCATCGGATATGAATCAAGGAGACCGTGGTGCAACAAAAGCCGCAGAGAACATGGAGGAAAGAGGCACGCGTACGGCATTGTCGCCTAAACAACCGGGGTGTGGCTCATCCTTGACAAACCTTCCTCTCGTCCAAAAACAACCAAGATTTCATCATAGCTCCCAGTCTTGAGGGCTGACGTGTAAGAAAAATTTCATCGGATTCGGGAGGAACTACGTTCCGGGACCATCCTTCTGGTTCTGAGAATACATGATCGTCGTGACAGTTGTCTTCTTGATGCCCTGCCTCTCAGGACCGTCCCGCAGTCCAGTCTTATACAAGCTTTCGTCGCTGTCGTCCGCTCCACCACCCGCCATAACGGTGGTTGATCCAACTGGCCGTGAGGCATATGTTCCCATCTCGTAGCCATCCCCTGTTCTATCCTTGCGTGGCCTCGGGGCCCTGTTTCCCTCGCCTGTACCCACAGGCCATTGAGAATTTGAGAGTGTTTGCCAGTTGCTGTTCCCACTCCGCAGCGTACCTCGACCGTAATAAGTGTTGCCTGTCGGTGCCTTGGACCCTTTCCCGTAGATGCTTCCCAAGAAATCTTTGAACAAAGGGCGGAGTGTGGGTAAGCTGCCGGCGATGACTCCGACATTTGCTTCGATAACCGTCCACATCTGGATATTTCGTGAGTCCCATAGGGGATCGAATGTTTTTCCGTACGCCGTGACCACATAGTAGACCTTTACACAGGCTGCTGCGCATGCAAACACACCGAGGCCTAGGATAATCATGAGAGATATTCGGACACGCGTGGGAACATTGAGAGTCCATAGCATTGGGGCGGGGATCGCGATGCCGAATAGAAGGTCGGTGAGAATATTGACGGAGGAGTTGGCATATGCAAGGCTTTTGATCGTTTCGATGTCCCAGCACGTCGAGTCCACGTTAAAGTCCCAAAAGATTCGGACATCGGTGCATTGAAATACGATTGTCTGCATGTAAGGAAATATAATTTAGCAGGATGATTCATGGTGATCAGGAATTTGGGTCATAGATTGGGTCTTACAAAAATGCAGGCAATGGTGTACGCGGTCATGAAAACCATGATGCCAATGATCATGCTCTTGTAGAGCTTCTTCGATGCAATGCGGAGCAAGGAAGATCCTACAGCGAGCTTGACAAGACACAGAGCCGATAGAAAGAGCGGCTGCGAGACGAAGGACATCTTCATTGCGATGGGGTAGTCAACTACAATGTCAACATCTCCGGTATGACGGCCAACTCCATGCCGAACCTGGGTGATAAGAACGCCTTCGCCGGCGATGGCAATAGCCATCGCAAGTGTCATGAAGCCGTCCTGGATTTGGGTACAATGTCAGTGATACTGAGCTGGTAATTAAGAGCAGGAAGAGGCGCAAACAGACATCTAGACCAAAGCTGTGAATCATACCAAGACGCACGTACAAGCGTGCCCCCACCGTAAGAAGGGCCACACATGTTACCGTCAGCGTCGCTGCTAGGACCGTAGGGCCCTCATTGTCAGCAGGATTGGAAACAAATTCCATCTTGCACAGATTGTCGAAGAAAGCATCACATGAGAGAAGAAGAGATGTTTTCGCCGCAGAAGTCTAAAGAGTCGACGAAAGGTAAAAACACTGAATAGTCTTTCAACCAATCCCCCAATTTCGCCACCACAATTAGCCTACAGCGAGCCACATAGAGACGCCGTTGCTCAATCCTGGATCGACAGTCAATTGGCCAGCATCACATGAAAAGCGCTTCATCCTCATGAAACTTCTCATCAGGCCATTACGTACAGCAACGTCCAAGTCCTTGACCACCTGTTTTTAGGCGATAATCATCTTGTTGACGAACCGAGAAGATGGAGCGCCTGGACTGGGCTGGATGCACCGTACCTGCCATGTCCACCGGTGCCACCATCGCAAGCCGGTTGGTGGCATTTCCCTTGGCAAAATGTGTCAAAATTTGGGATACCGGGATTGTCAAGACGCAGGGGCTCTGCAGATTCCATGATGGCATGATATTCTCTTGGTTTCTGGTTGGTCGTTGAATCAAGGTATGACTAGATCCTGGGGTTCTTTTATGCTTCGTGTCCCGCGTTAAACATAGCCGAGCATCGGACACACCTCCCCAACGGGCAAGAGGTCGTGACAAGGGAATCTATTTACCGGGTCCCCAAAGGGTCCGGACCGTGTGCCGGTCGAGTAATCCCGGCATAGGTCTGCATGACGAATTGACTACGCCGCCGCCCCTTCCGCAGCCCTGGTCTCGGAGGAGAAAGCCAAGCATCGCCAACGGTTCCCGCCTCCAACTTCCCCTGCACTGGTGGGTACGTTTTCTGCGTTTTTAGTGCTGACCTGTTGACAAGATTGGCTGTGGGATGGATCTTTCGTAAAAGCCCTGCAGATATGGAGTTCTCGTTGTTGGTTGGTGGCAATGCTCAAGACTCGTCTTTTACCCGACATGGTCCACCGAAATTTCGCAAGGATCTCCAACGCAATGAGAAAGTATCCGGCATGGTTGGTACGCCCGACTACAGTATTCGATAAGTACGTTGGTGATGAACCGATGTAGAATTTTCCCCGAAATAATGGAGATGCCAGTCTATGGGAAGTCCATATATCTGGCACCAAGCTAGTCACCCCTTCTGCAGAGAGCTTTCTCCTGCACTCAGGCAGGTTCTCTCCATCTGGGTTGTCTCGGTTTCTCATTGGCCCAGTCTTCCAGTTACTTCGTAAATATGCACGTCCTATCCCTCGGCATCTTTGCCTTACAGACGGCTTCTGTTGTTCTGGCCAACCCGTTGCCCCAAGCGGACGCAGGAGCCATTGCCGCTGCTGAAGGCATCGAGGAACTGGCCGCTCTCGCTCAGTCTGCCTTTGCGAAGTCTGAGGAGCTTCTCAAAAGCGGAGAGCTGCAGAAGCGAGGGAGCACTTGCACGCCAAGCAACATTAAGATCCGCAAGGAGTGGTATGAATTCACGCCACAATCGTCGGCCGGCTTGAGCTAATCGTTCATAGGGGCTCCTTGAGTAAGCAGGAACGACTTGATTACCTGAAGGCTGTCAAGTGTTTCACATCCAAGCCTGCAAGAACTCCTTCCGAGATCGTCCCCGGGGCTAAGACACGATTCGATGACTTCGTCGCTACGCACATCAATCAGACGTTCTCAATCCATCTGACTGGAACCTTTCTATCGTGGCACAGGCAGTTCACCTGGTTGTATGAGGAGGCTTTGAGAGAGGAGTGCGGCTACACTGGCACTCAACCGGTAAGAGGCATATCAAAGTCTTAAGACGCGTACTGACATTGATGGCAGTATTGGGACTGGACCAAGTCTGCAATTACGGGCCTCAACACTTCTCCAGTCTTCGACGGAAGTGATACGTCAATCTCTGGCGATGGAGAGTTTGTCGAAGGTAAGGGTGATCTGATCCTTACCGATGGAGATGGCAATGAGGTTGTTCGCCTCCCTTCAGGAACAGGTGGTGGTTGCGTAAAGTCCGGACCGTTCAAGGACTTATCGGTCAACCTCGGCCCCGTCGCCCTGGCGCTTCCAGGCGGAGGCAGCGAGTCGAACCCAGATGGATTTTTTGCCTATAACCCAAGGTGTCTCAAGCGTGACCTTACCACTGAGATCAACCGTCGCTTCTGCAATGCGTCGGCTGTGATCCACAACATCGTCGCCCCCAAAGACATCTCAACTTTCCAGTATGAGATGCAGGGCTTCACTGAGACATCAGTCACTATGTTGGGTATCCACGGAGGCGGACATTACAGTTTTGGCGGTACGTGAATTCTACAGTCCAATCTTCGTTGTTCCCAGCTAATTGGTATTCAGGCGATCCGGCTCGCGACTTTTTCACCAGCCCAGGAGACCCGGTCTTCTACCTTCACCATGCCATGATTGACCGTGTTTGGTGGATGTGGCAGATGCTCTCCCCACACGACCGCCAATTTACCGAGAACGCGATTTCCGGCACGAATACGTTCTTGAACACGCCCCCCAGCGCTAACACTACTTTTGAGGACATTCTGGACTATGGCTACGCATCCGACTCTCGCATCACTGTTGGAGATGCGCTTAGCACACTCTCTGGACCTTACTGTTATGTCTACCTGTGAAGACCCTGTATGAGTTGGACTGAACGAAGGCCAGTTGCAAAATGTAGAATCGCTAGCTAATACCATATAATATTGAACCATTTGTTTCCGAGTCGTGACGGCAAAAGGAGGCGCCCAAGGAGGGCTGCCCCGGCCCCACCCGGAGCCGTTAACCATCAATGCCGATACCCAAGGCTTCCGTTCCGGCGGTAGTAGGAGCACAGCAAAGCTTGATCGATCTGATTTATATGAAATTCGCAGCTTCACATACTCAACAAGCTACAATCAAATATGATGAGCCTCAGTGGGTAGTTAGGAAGATCGCATTCCATCGGTTAGCGACAGGGAATGCATTCATGCGGCGGTTGCCGTGGCTGTGCCACATATTTTCCATGACAGTGGCTGACTCGCTGTGAATGGCCGCTGTGGATGAAAACTATGGAACCTTGGTTGACGAGATCAGCGCTGAAATGCGGTCTTAGGCGAAGTGCCATCTTCACGTCACTCTCCACATACACCGCAGAAGCTATTGTCCGCAGCCATGGACCCGGCATCGGCATTTGGCCTTGCTGCAAGTATCGTTCAGACGATCACATTCGCCAGCGATCTCATTTCCAAGAGTCGACAACTTCACCACTCAGCCCAGCGCGGCCTTGTCGAGAATGAGGAGCTGGCGTCCATCGCCAGAACTCTTCAATCCCACAGTCGCCGCATTACCATTCAGCTGGTCGGCGCACCAATGGGGAAAGATGATGTTGGCAAGGATCTATCTACTCTCTGCAACGGAGTACGCGATCTTTGCAAGAATCTCCTTGATACAATTGAAGCACTTCAGAAACCCGACTCCGCCACGCGATGGGATAGCTTCACGCAAGCTCTGCGAAGCGTATGGAAGGAGCAAGACATCGCCGACTTAGCACAGAGACTGGAGAGATATCGTCGCCAGATTGACTCAATCTTGCTTGCGAGCATGAAAGAGCAGCTCGAGACTTTGACAAAAGACACCCGCGACCGCAACCAACAGATCGAGCAGAATCTCAACAAGATCCTGGCAATCGTGGAGCCGAAGAGCAGATGGCAGGCCGAGCTGGCCCAGACGGCCCGAAGGAGCTTGGACTCAGGACCATCGGAAGGCCTTGCCTATCTTGATCTTGTCTCAGCCTCCCTATCCGCCGGCGCCAAGGAAGAGCGAGACAAGCTCATGCAACGTCGTACGCTTGAGTCTCTCAAATTTGCGGATATCCGAGACCGTTATGAGCGCATCCCTGTCGCCCACCGAAAGACGTTTGAGTGGATATTTAGCGAGCCATCGACATCGCCCGCAGAGGGAAGAAATCCTCCGTGGGACAATTTTCATGGCTGGCTGACATCGGATGAGGTCTTATACTGGGTGACTGGCAAGCCAGGCTCAGGCAAGTCGACTTTGATGAAGTTCCTGTCTGATGACGCCCGCCTCCGACCTCAGCTGGGAGGTTGGCAGAAGGACATCCCCGTTCACATTGCCAGCTTCTTCTTTTGGAACTCGGGAACAATGATGCAGATGTCTCGAGAAGGACTTCTACGGTCTCTGCTTCATCAGACTATTCGAAACTTTCCGCAAGACATTCCCAAGCTTTTCCCAGAGAGATGGGAATACCAGGAGCTGTTCGGTTACGACTCCCGCTCTTGGTCGTGGTCCGAGCTCTCTCAAGCATTCACGGAGATGCTGTCTGACAAGACCAAGGCCTTCTTTTTCATTGTAGACGGACTAGATGAGCTAGACGGAGACTGCAGTGAGATGACAAGCTACTTGTTGCGCGCGTTCTCCCAGGGACCGCACATCAAAGCGTGTGTGTCCAGCCGGCCGTGGCTGGTTTTTGAGGATAGCTTCCGGCGGAAGCCATCCCTTAAAATGGAAGATTTCACAAAGAAGGACATCACATTGTTCGCAACAGAGAAGCTTACAGAGAATACTATGTTCGCCCAACTGCAAAGGTTGGATGACAAAAGCGCTCGGGCCTTGATTGACGAAGTCTCGGGGAAAGCCTCTGGTGTCTTCTTGTGGGTTACGTTGGTGGTAAAGTCTCTTTTGGAAGGACTACGAGATGGCGATAAAATCCAGGACCTGCAATCGCGACTAGACGACCTTCCGCCCGATCTACAGTCGCTATTCAGAAAGCTCTTGGAAGATCTCGAGCCTTCATATTTTCAGCAGTCATCAAGAATCTTTCAATCAGTTCGGGCATCCCATCTGCCAAGGGCGTTGATAGCTGTGGGAGAGTACAAGTCAATCGAGGTCAAAGGGGACAGTCACGAGGCGTGGTCGTCTCTGAGACTGCTCTCCCTTTCTTTCATCGACGAAGACCCCGAGGAGGCGCTGGGGAATGACAGTCAGGGAACAATGGGCCGCCATGAGCAGGGATATCGAGCCGAAGTAATGCGGCGACAACTACAAAGCCGCTGCAAGGGGCTTCTCGAGGTACCCACCTTCAGCACCACAGGGCCCGAGTCAAAGGTCGAGTATCTGCACCGCACAGTTAAAGACTTCCTTGAAGAGGGAGGCGGGGGCGACTTCCTGACAACAGAGGATTCCTTTGACCCGCACGTGGTTCTCTGTGCAGCTCTCATCCGGCACGCCAGGGCTATTCGCCCGACTGAAGACGACATGACAGGGATGGAATCTCTCGCAGACATTTTACGCGAGTTCACCACCCAGTGTCATTGGCTAGAGAGACAAAACCGAGACGTTTACGTTCCGTATCTAGAAGAAATGAACAAGATAGCTGAGGCTATCTTGGGCGGCCCTGGCGGCGATAAACCTCCGCCGGACTCTTCCCAGACAGATTGGGTTTTCTCTTTTCCCCATTGGACAAGACGCGTAGATCCCTACGTTGGGCGTAAAGCCGCCCGAGTCTGGTGTCTCTTTGACTATGCCGTGGTTCGGTCTCTGACTCAATATGTTAGGCGACAGCTGTCTACAGGCTACAGTCTTAAGGACAATCCGAATCACAAGTTCTTGACGGAGTATGTGTTAGAACATGGAACTCGGGCTATGGCTGAGCTGCTGGACTTGGGCATCATTACATCCAAGGAGATCAAGGGCAAATCGAGCGGCAACGAAAAAGGCGTAGAGATAGAGAAAGCTGAAGGCTTGACACGCGAAATGGGATCGGAAAAGACGGTAGCGCGCAATCCTTCTACAAAGAGGGAAAAGGATTGGTCCACATCTCGATTCAGGCATAGCATTCACCAGATTTCTCAGAGATTCAGCCTTCGGAGGAAGAAGTAAGGCTTTGAATTCAGCGGCAACATCGTATCAGTTGAGGATGTGGAAGTGAAATCTGACAGAAATTACAGCGGCCTCAGCTCAAAGCCACTGATGGGGTCCCAACAATTCGGGCCCTCTCCGGATACCTACCTGTATGTTCTTGGAAAACTACGCGCTGAATTCAATTGATACCTTGAGTGAACTATGACAGGTACATCAAAGTCCAAGTATGCAGTGGGACTGAATAGAATGTAGGGGAAGAGCTCATCCTTGTCTAGTCCAATTCCACGTTCCATCCCTCCTTCATTCCCTAAAAAGCATCTCTTTGTCCGGCACTCGGCTGGATTTCGATCTTTAATAAAGCTTGGATCGTGTTCTTATCGTAGCAAATTGTGACACCTCATGCGTGTGGGGAGCCACGTGTATTAAGGTTGAGATAGCCTAGAACACGCTTGACTGCTTCAAGAAATCGTTATCAAGTATGCTGAATACAAACTCAATTCCCATGATACGGACCGTTCCTCTATCACCCATTTCAAACCGCCCCGAGCACAGTTCTAATACTTCCGCCCATGTATGACACGCCGCTCTCTCACGAACTGTGTCTCGATGGCATTTACTCAAAGGAGGGTGCCGGGACAAACAGCCGTTCGTCCCAGGTACCTAGACCATGCCAATGCCTTTCGCCCGGGTAGGCAGACAGCAGACGACCAGTGTCACCTCGGAGTGAATGGCCCCTCGAGATGACATCGCTCTAACATGATTGGCTGGGGAACAAGCCATTGAGTAACAATGCCCTTCCGAAATCCTGGGCAAGACAGCCGTTAGGGTGACTGTCGCAAAAGGGATGGGTTCCGTCACCAATGGCTAGGGATCGTGAGCCTGCCATCGCATTCTTGGTCACCACTTCCTCCACCCTGTCGTTCCTTTGCAGTAATGTGGGCTTGTCTTGCCTCCCCTGGACAAAAAAACGGCGTTTGCTGGTTCGCGGGCATGGCCGACTTTGACTCAGATCTCGTGTCTCAACCTTGCGTGAGGTCTCATTACCTTTGGAAAATTTAGCTATCCCTAGCTCGTCTTACGATTTACGCGCCACCGCATTGTTTCCCACTTTGTGAAATTTTCATCCCTGCTTGGCTCCTTGGCTCGGGCCGAGGGTTGTATCCGAAGTTATTCGAATGATGGCTTCACTTGCCCGACCTGTAAATACGAATTCGTATTAATGGTCGATATCCCTGAGCATCAGGCTAATGCTCAGCTAGTCAATACTCGGGTTTCTCTCAAAATTTTATCCTTCTCGCCGTCGTCACAATGACCTCTAGCTTCGGTCTTCATGTCCCAAGACCACTGCTCTGGGTGCAATTTCTGCTGCCGCTTCTCCTCGGCCCGAATTTGACACTGGCACAAACCAGCAGTCAGCAGGCTTACGCCCTACCCGGAGCTCTTGCAATAGGGTGTACCAACATCTATGTATTCAGCACAACGACAGAGCTTGTCCTGACGGATGAGGCTTTGACGCCGGCTGCTTGCCAGCAGGCTTGTTACGTGGACGCGACCCCGAGCCGCTTGTACGCCATTCTGGTCGCCGATGATTGCTACTGCGATACCCAAAATTCCCTAAATGGCTTCCCGACAGATGAATGGAACTGCTATATTGATTGCTCGGGAGGTCCAGCGGGAGCGTTCTGCGGTGGATATCCGGAAGACCCAACAGTCGTCATAGCCAACGTGTACTACCGCGGCGACTATCCTCTTATTTCAACAACTTCATCCACAGACACGACCTCTTCTACATCCTCATCAACTCTTGAGGTCAGCACAGATGACGCATCCTCCACTGTCACAGTATCAAGTTCAATTGACGAGCCGAGTTCAACGTCCGAGACGGCAACCAACACTGAATTGAGCCCCGATACAACATCTAGCTCCGACACAGAAACCAGCACGGCATTCAGCTCTGATACGACATCTAGCTCCAGCACACCGTCAAGCTCAACAGATGAGTCATCTACTTCTCTGGAGGCCAGCTCTAGCTCGAGTACCGACTTGACCGAAAGTTCGAGTGCTGCTGTGAGTTCTGATAGCTCAAGCTCCGACCTCATATCCAGCACATCTGTCACTCCTAGCAGCAGCAATACAGCTGATGAACTTTCGTTCACATCAAGCTCTGTAGAGACTGGTGTTTCCAGTACGAGCATCACTGTATCGTCAACAGACGATGTCACCAGTTCCAGCAGTACTGTAACTGAGAGTGCCACCAGCTCTTCTGATGGCGATATTGAGAGCAGCAGCGATATCATTTCAGCCTCACCAACCAGCGTGTTGTCGACTGATACATCCACAACGCCTGTCCCGGAGTCAGAGACAACAAGCAGCCCCACTACCAACAGTGAAGCTAGCAGCACACAGTCTAGCAACGATGATATCTTGTCATCGTCCTCGGATCCTCCTTTTTCAACTTCCACGGCAACTACTGGCAGCTCCACTGAGCCCCTGGTTTCAACAGCACAGTCTGAAGACACCGATCCCGCAACTACCACGACATCTGCTGGGGCTGCAACAACTTTCAGCCCTTCCTCCGGTACTACTCCGGAATCAACATCCGATACAGATGCGTCTAGCACTAGCAGTGGTGCATCGGATCTCACACCTAGTCCCGCGCCCTCGACCACGGCTAGCACTCAGGATCCCAGCCCATCTGTCTCTCCGCAATTCCCAACCCTTGACCCAAGCAGCACTCGAAGCACATTTTCTCCGCCGTTCCCCTTTACAAACTCGTCGATCGGGTTGCCATCAACCACACAAGATGAACCAAGTCAAACACCAGAAACGTTGGATCTGGACATCGAGGTCACACCAAGCCCAGAAACCTCGCAAACTGACGCAGGCTCGCCCAGCATCCAAACCCCGCCAGCCGTTTCCGACAGTCAAATCACACCAGGGGTTTCAAATACCCAAGGCACACCCGTTGCGTCAAATAGCCAATCCACTCCAGTCGTGCCAGATAGCCAAATCACGCCAGTCGTGCCGAGCACTCAAACTTCAGCAGGTGTCCCAGGCATTCAGAGCACGCCTGGCTCGTCAAGCATTGGTAGTATCTCGGCCTCAGGAAACACAGACACCGCATCTGCTTCAAGTTTACCGAGCAGCGATGCTCTCGGGGCGTCTTTCATTAGTCCTATAACCCCGAGCTCAATTCCTTCCGAATCTGCAGTCGCACCACCCTCGGCTCCAACCAGCGGCTTTGCAACCAGTTCGTTTACATCGTCGGAGCCTGCTTCAAGCTTGCTGAACACTGATGCACTTGGAGCGTCATTCATCAGTCCGACAGGCCCCGAGCAAACCCCTTCGATCTCTGCAGGCGCATCATCTGTTCAAAGCGGTGGCCCTGAAGAAAGTTCGTCGACATCGTTGACGCCTTCCTCGAGTTTACTTGCTAGCGATGCGCTCGGGGCGTCATTCATAAGTCCGGCAGCCCCGAGCTCGACGCCTTCCGTATCCACAGGCGCACTATCGCCCTCTGTCCAAAACAGTGGCTCGGCATCAGGTCCGTTGACGTCGTTGGCACCTACCCCAGTCCCTTCAACCTTGAGTACAGTGTCAATCTTGCCCTCGACATCTAACGTTGACTCTGCATCCTTGAATGACAACTTGGCAACGGCAACATCAACCACATCATCAGCTGCGAACACGACACTTCCTACTGCGGACGGCGGCGACGGCATCGGTGATGATATCGAAGACCCGGAGCTTGACATCTACCTCAACTATCCGTTCTATTTCACAATCATCCCCTTAGAAGCCCCTGCTGCGACTGAATTGCCTCGAAAAGGCTAGTTGAAGGGCAAAGTCTGTTCCTAGTGTGCCTATGTAATTACGAATCGAATCAAATGACCCGTTCTTCAAATGTCCCTGTCGATCCGCCATGATGACCAGTACCCATTGAACGCCTGAAAACGCCCATTGTTGTCCCTTTGTCGAAGGTAAGCATGAAGAACGTGCCTGGCAATCACTGAGGGTGCTTTGTAGCGGACTCAGCAAGCTTGTCGCGCAAGTTCTGGTTCTCCACCTGTAACTTGTTGATGGCCTCCATGAAAGCAGCGCACTGCAACTTCATTTTGTCCAGTTCATTGCGCAGAACGTCCTGCTGCTCCTCCGAGGCAGCCAGCTGCGCATGGTGCATCTCTTGCAGTTCTTGGGTTGCCTTTCGTAGGGAGGCGTCTGCGACCGCTGCGGTCTCCACATCATTGATAGCGTCCTCACCCTGCCTTATGTTAGAGACTACAACATAAAAAGTGCCAGAAGACTCACCTGATGGAGGAAGGCAACCACCATAGGATCAGGAACATCATTCCAAGATTTGAAGCCTGCGTAATAGGCATCTCGGTCCTCCTTCTCCTTTTGCGCCTTTGCCGCCCTGAGGTCCACAGTCGGCACGGCAAACTCGAGGCCAGGGAAGACATATGGCGTATCTCCCTTCACGATGGTGTAGATCTGTCAGGCATGATGTCAGCTCAAGTGGAACAAAAGACCAAGCTCATACTCACATCAGCAATCACAACTCCAGGCTTCTTGATGTCGGCCATGTTAAAGGTGCTAGTGTGCATGAGAAAGAAAGATGAAGGTTGGTATGATGGTTGTTGTGAACCTGGGTTTGTTGTTGTTATTGGATTGAGGAAGGTTTGCTGATCAGCTTGGTTTGGAGGAAACGTGCAGTTGAGAGGACGAAAAGCGCGCCTTTTAAGCTTTCAAGGTTGTTTCTCTGCAGGTCCAGGTGAGGGAGGAACTGTTCAACAAAGATCGGGGTCCTTTCTTTCCTGTTGTTAGTCATTTGTTTTCAACACATTCAATTGCTTTGTTTTTTTCTTTGGCTCTCTGTGTGTCGATGTTTTTAGAACAATCCTGGCAGGAACAATCAACTTGAGATTCGGTTAGTGCCTTCCCTATCGTGAGATTTACACAATTGCGATCTGGCTGGGTTGGATACCTTATGTTGGTTTCTTCGATAGATGGCCTTCATGGCCATCTCGCGAGCTGCTCCTGCCCTCTCAGGAGTTCCGTTCCTTCCTCTGCCTACTTTTTCAGAAAATTCTGATCTCTTACCGAACAGTAGATTACGTCATATCCACCTCGGCTCAACCGTATTTTACTTTTCTCCTCAGATTTATTTCTCAGGTACACCCGACTTTCTTGGCTAGGCTTCTGCCTCACTCACCACTACCCGCCAACGCATCGCCACGTCGCCCGACTCTTTATTTCTCATCTTTTTTCTTCATAAAAGGCTTCTTCCTACCTTCGAACGCTCGATATTGTCATTTATTTCACATTTCAGCGTTCAAGTGTCGAGGTTTATAAGAGCTGCTCCTTCTAATTCCAGTTGTCTCCTCTTTCCCAAACCCTGTCTCCATCAACTCCTGTGGTTCACCTGCCACAACAATCCAGAGGTGTGCGCTTCTTATTTCTGGACAGACATTTCATTTCATTTTCCCCTGATTTTGTTTGATCTTGTGGGTTGTGCGTCTCTGGGTCGCTACTCAGGATCTTGCCCTGGCCTACAAGTAGCCTCCCTCTCACTCTCGACAACCCCTTCCCCTCCCACCGACCTACCCAAACACCATTCCCACAACTCCTTGCCAATTTCCTCTCTTCGCCCTTTTTCTTGCTCTCACCTCTTTTCTATCTTCTTCGACTGCCATCTTCTGCCGGGAGCCTTTCAATTTTCACACCGACCATCCTCCTCCTCGGCCAGTTTCCATCCTATCGCCGCCATCGCCTGAGCTTGTCCGACGCCCTTCATCTTTTCGCCGCTCGCGAGCCTTTAGTCGCAAGTTTTATTTTGATGTCGAATTTTCTGGATTGCCTTGGTAAGTCCCAGTTCAACCTCACTCTCACGATTTATCATTGACACAAGCTCCTTCAGGTCCCTCCCTCGTCCCCGGTCCGACGCGACTGTCGCTGCCGACATCGCCTTTTCACGCGAAACTACCTACCATGACCGCTTCAAATTCCGACGGTAAGCACCACAATCATTTCATTGTGTCCCAGCACTCGTCCTTCCGTGTTTCCCCCACCTGCCCATCTTGCCCGCTGGACCCTAAGGACCTTGAGATTGTCGAGAGCTCGGATATGGAAGTGCAGATTGACGCGAGCCGATTGCCATGGGTCATTTGGACAGACCGCCACCCGTTTTGGGAGGGGCAACCACTCTCTCGCTGCAGCCGAGGACTGCTTTTGGACATGAGCGGCATTTTGGTCTCAAACTCCTCTGGGCGTCTTTCCCTCCCACTGTCGGCGCGAAGCGATCAAATCGCATAACCCGAACAGTCACACACGAAGACGTTCAGGGGCGGTCCAGTGGGTTCATGCAATGACGTCGAGCCCTGCGAAGGCCGCGGGGGGAATCGGGCTCGCCGGGCATCCTTCACTCTCGTTTCCGGCTCTGCTCGTGTCCGATGCGTCGCGTGCGGGTAACCGATAACACTCGCGGCGTCATCAGCAGCCTGCAGTCTAAAGCCAATTCTGCCGTGAGGCAGCCGCCCGGAGAAAGACTCGGCATTCTTCCTAGCAAGTTGGGTGTCGGGCAGTCCTACCTCGCCAGTAGGATGTTCCTGCGGTGCGCGACGGTCTGCAGCCTCTTTGTTGAGCCGCATAGCGAAGATGCATGCTCCGAAATGGGGAACACAACAGGGGGTGACGAGTGTGGCTTACCAGTAGGGTCTTGACTCCTTTGCTGACTGGGTGAAGAAACAGGTTCATTTCTCGCGATGAGGGCCGCTCTTGACATGGCTGGCCCTCGACCACTGTTTAAAGTATCGAGGCGCAGAATGAGAGACGCAAGAAGGGCTCATTGGTACACTACGAACGGGGGCATGGAAAGTTTGCTGTGGGTGGACGGTTTGGGGAAGGCTTTGCAACATGAGATCTCTACTGGTTGCGGTATCATGGGTAACTACTCGGAATGTTGAAGTCATCTTCTCTTCGTCGAGATGGCCACAAAGCCATACTGAAAGTGTGATTTCGTGGGGTTCTATGTTGGATTACGACTCCTTGATTGAGGACATCGACCCCTTCCATCGTCGCCCTCCACTAAACATGTGCTCTGCCATTCCCAAGCAGATACCATCCCCGTGAAATTTACGTCGCTTCATGCGCTACAATTAATGCAAATTCCCTCCACAGACTGCCCCTTCCTCGATCAACACGTCCTAGGTGTAGGCTCAGAGCGAGATCTGTGGTTCGGTGTTGAGTTTGCAAGTGTGTCGGGAGAAAGGCTGCATCGTTGTCGCGACTCGATGTACAAAGAGGTTGTCTCGTCTCGAGCATCTGGCTGCTGGATTGTGCCAGCTTTGACTGTTTGTGCCCGAAGGCCTCGCCAGGAATTTGATAAGGTTTTGTTCAGATGTGTGGATATCGTGTATGTTGGTGCCGTTGCTCATCTGCTGATGGGGTTTGTGAGTGATGTGGGCACGCTTGTGAGGTCGCAGTCGAAGGTTCAAATCTTGCCGATATATGGCATGTGGGCATGGTCGAGGAAAGCTTCATCGCAGTAAGCTGCTCCCGAATCCTGAGATAACATACATGTCATGGGTGTTCGTAGCAAGAGCGTAGTCTGGGAGCAAATTCATCAATGCCCCGGAACTCGCCAGAAACGGCTCAGTTACCCGCGGGTATCGCGTAGCACCTTTGCCCAACATGGACATTGACGGCGAGGAATCCCGCGCGCCCGTGTGCACTCAGCATGAGCTGCATTTTTACTGAGCTCCGGCTTTAGACTTTGAGCCCAGCGAGCTGTAGCTGATTTGGATTGGCGAATCTTCGCGTTGGCCTCGCCATAGGTACTCACATGGCGGCTCGTACCAGTTGACCTCCACCCCTGGAAGCCATGGGATGCTCGGTCGCAGCATAGGAATCTTCTGAGCGGCTTCAAGATGTTGCAAGATTTCATAGACACTGTACGCCAGGCGGGCATGGCCATTTCAACAGATATAGTTTCAACTAGTTTATTATGTATTTCTCTTTACCCCGAATTGACTTGCAGAGCCGATAAAAACACTTGATCCCGTGGGTTGCCTCTCTATCATGACGACATTTCTGGGGTAGATTGTGAGACCTTGAACATGACGCTGGGAGTTGAATCCTCAATAGCAGCTCACGTCATTGCCTCGCTGACAAATTGCTGTCCATCTCCAACCTTTACTTGCCCCCCGCGTTTCTCTCCAGTCTCTTCGTCCTGTCCCTCGCTGAACGATAAGCCGTCCATCACAGTCAACCCAATCTCGTGGTACGTTGGCGGCGAGAAAAGCCTTCGGCCCTCAGAGAACCATGCCACTGTCATGGCAATACCAAAGACACCCATTATCAAGCTCGTGTAATTCATGGTCAACGTCGTGACCGGGTGGACCTGGGGGATCTGCAGAAAATCCTGTTAGTCGAATCGTTTAAAATGATCGCAAAGGCCTGCCAGGCTTACCAGAGCAACTATGACAACCAGAAGAGAGTACAGGGAGGAAATAACGTAGATAGGTGTTGAAAGTCGGCCAAAATTCCAGCTCTTGCTTTCTGGCAGGGTTGAGTTCTTCGTCAGCAGCATGATGAGCGCTGGGCATCCTGTTCCTCGTAAGCGTTGATTTCCACACGGTCGGTGGTCACTCATACCGAAACTGATGATCATGCAAACCGCTTGCGAACCAATAATTGCGTTGAATGCGGCGTTCGAGAATAAGTAACTACGCCATAGCATTAGAATATGACTTTTTATAAATGCTCACGACTTACATCAAACCAATCAGAGCGACCAGGGCTGAGGGCACGTTGATGGACCAAACCGGAAGCTGGGTTCGTGGCGACAGTTCAATAAGCCTTTCAGTCAGTCGTTAGTATGTCTTTCGATTTCTTGTATCATCCAGCTGGCAAGATAACTCACTTGTGGTTCCAAAACAATCCTCCATCTCTGGCAAAAGCGTATCCTTGCCGGCTCATGGTCACGGCGCTTCCCAGGGCAGAAGCGCCCTGGTTGATGATAAGGATGATGCAAAACACAATCGCTGCAGCATCACTTCCGGTACCGAGTCTGATAAGCTCGAGAATTGGAACACTGGGTTGCAGATTAGCCGGAGGACATGCAGTCATCACATTGCGGGCTTACCCAGTGGGGCTTGCAATGATGGTGGGTAGGTCGCCGATGGAAAAGCCCAGGACAAGAATCCAAACAACTCCGACGAAGAATTGTGAGATGATGACAATCAGAAGAATCCTGGGGATGACCTTTTTGGGATTCTTGACTTCTTCGGCCAAGTGCGTGGGGCAGTCAAGACCCATCAGCGTAGAGAAACTGTTGAACAATCCCAGCAGGATAGCAAAGCCCGTGGAGGAATACCTATTCATCGTCAATATCTAGAGCTTCTCAATAGCATGTGTCACTCTCTTGTGCCGTTGAGACTCACCCTGTGTCATTATTCGTCTGAACGAACACAGAATGCGGTGTGGCTTTGGGTGCTTTGACGAGGAGGGCGATTGTATATGCCACAAAAACGAACACTGTAGCCCAGCCTTTGTCTTTTGTCAGCACACTTGAGTTTCTTCCAATTCATAATTGCGACCTTGTCAGAGCAACATACATCCTACCAGCTCGAGTGTGGGGATTCCCCTCAGCCCGAATAGGTTGATCAACCAACATCCGAACACCATTGCAAGATATACCATGAACAGCTGCCATCTTGTAGTTACGTCGAATTCGGGCTGGCATAGGTTAACAAGTGCTAGAGTCAATGTTGCGACTATGGCGCAGCAAGCAGCATGCGTCAAGACCCAGCCACAGTAGTTGAGCCATCCGAGAGGATAGGCACATTGACGGCGGTACTTTTCGGGGATCAAGAAGGTTGCGTAGTGGTAGGCGCCCCCTTTGATGATATTAGTGTCATTTCCTTGTCGGCCGTAAGTGAATAGTAGAACTTTACCTGCGGTAGAGTACCGAGCGGCGCACTGGGCGAAGGTAAGGATGATGCATAGCACGCAGATACTGGAACCAATGCTAGTTTTCTTATTAGTTTACTTCTGTGGAAACGTCGAAATTAACTTACAAGCCGTAAAGAATAGCTGGAATACCTCCCGCTGAAAGCCCAACGAAGAGGATAAAAGACATGCCACCGAAAACGTTCAGAGTCAGCCATCCTATGCTGATCCCACTCCATAACCCAAAGGTATGAGGAAGATGGTCGCCGGAGGTTTCAATTTGCGACATTTTGGCTGTTTAGAGTTGCTGCAAGGAGGTTTAACGGCTGCTTGCAATACTTCACAGGTTTCAATCACACATCTGATCATCAACAGGATTTCAAACGTCGGCGAGCATGTCTATTTGATGCTGTACAAAATTTACTCAAAAGCATCCTATCAACTCAATACTCATCTGTTGCTTCAAGACCTGTGTGGATCATTGCGGGATGCGACACGTGAAGCCAGTCGTGATAGACGTTCAAGTTGGCAATCTTGCTCGTTGTATTCAGCGATAGGGACGTTTTCTCGTTGGGATAGCACTAATTTTACTGGAAAGGGATTAGGGCATCACAGGCGTGAACTCTGCGAAAGCTAGTCCCGATCAGGTTTCAGTTGGCTATCAGCAGGATCCATGGATGCTGCATGCTTATCTCCTTAATGTTATCTGCGTTAGGGGAAACCATGTGTGGCCGTTCAGTGCTAAAAGGCTTTGCAGCCGTTCTGATTGGCTGCGCATTATGCCAATTCCTGGGGCAATGCTTCTCAACGGCCAATGTCATTTGGAACATTGAAGATTACGAAGTCCCCTTATTACCTGTTGGCCAGATAATCACACCCCGGATGAGTTTAAGCACCTACTTTGTGAAAAGATCGCGGGGTTGATAAGCATCCCTGTATCCGTTCTCAGCGGGTATCGGTAGCCCTAGCGTGCCATCATGGGGCTGACGCTGCGTCAAGTGTACCCGTGTTGGATATTGTCTTATCCGGCTCTGGGAAACGGCTTCTGTGCCGTTCTGGGTGCCAACTTCAAACATACATTCTGCATTTCTCTACACAAAGCTACAGAATCAAGCCGAGCCGCCGTAAGCCCAGATCCCACTCAATCGCCCCCTTACCAGCCATGAACACCAGAAGATCCAGAAGCGGTTCGTCTTACCTATCAGTCGCTCCTTATCCAACCCTACTAACCTTGAACAAAGGCTGCTGGACCTGCCGAAAGAGGCATCAAAAGTGCGATGAAGGGAAACCGGGGTGTTTCAATTGTCGTCTGAGAGGCGTAGAATGCGGTGGGTATGGGGTCAAACTAGGAGACTTCACCTCGCGCGGCGGGCCTCATGGACATATGCAGATGGTGTCAAAGATAGTGAGAGGAGCACCAAACGAATCTCGTCCAAGGCAAGGCCGCAGTCGCAAACAGCCCAACGAGTCGCAACAGGCGGCAAGTGGACCAAAGCTGCAGAATGTCGCTCAACCGCAGAAGAACATCCCGGCTATCGAGCCCAGTGTCAAAGCCCCTGCTGTGGTTTGTGCTTCCCCGCCTTCAGCCAGCGTTGGCGACTCACCGAAAACCCTATCCAACGCGGATGGCCACGAAACACTACGCATGGAGCAACCAGAAGAACAGAATCATTTGGGGCGGTCTTCGGATGACGACGCCAGCATAGACCCATCTCCTGTTACATCTCGCAACCAGTCTACCGAGCACGCAGATACCCCAACAGGGGGCAAAGATAAGTGTGTGATGGACAGGTGGTGGGAGGTATATTCTGATGCAAATTTGGCCGGGATGTCAAGTCCCGAAGATGTCGAGGCAGATTCGGCACTCTGGACCACTTTCGACGAGTCAATGTTCTCAACTATGCCGTGGAACTGTTTTCAGGCAGCCAACCTGGCACAACCCACACATAGAGCAGATACAGACGGCCATGGCATATCAAATCAAGTCAGAAAGCGAGCACGCGATGACAACATCGTTGACAGAGATCAGAGGCCTGTGCGCTCGACGAGTCCACCACTTGCCATCTTTCGGTCAAGCCAGCCTTCGGAAGTCTACCTCCTGCAACACTGTAAGATGTCCTCCAATCGCCTCCTCAGTTATCTCTTTGATTTCGATGTTGGTTCTGACAACCTCAAAGTTCTCGACAATCTTGCGTCACGACTTCTTCCGGTAGTGGAGCCCTACCGCAACCCATACAAGACCGTGTACGGGGCATTGGCGAGAGGCTCTCGACCCCTCCGTAACGCCATCCTTTTCGCATCGACCCTTCATCTTACTAAACTTGGCGATCTTCCCCACGACACGATTAAGACCTACCGAGCAGATATGAGGGACTCTTTTCGCGAGGCGCTCCAGGCAGACGAAGAGATTTGGAGCCTAGGGGCTACAGTTCTCTTGTCAATTATCTTTGACGTAAGCTATTGTTTGGGCCTCAGTATCTCGGTCGCTCAACTGACAACACATCTCAGGTAATTGGAACTGGGATGGATTCATGGAGTTCCAAGTTGGTGGGATGCCGTCGACTGCTGGAACAGGGTCTGTCGAGATCAAAAGGCCAGGTCAGCTCTGAGATGAAGTGTGTGCAAATACAGTACAATTGGATGTCGACGATGGGGCGAACACTCCTCCTAGGAACCCAGCAACTCCAAATGATGGATGATCTCGCGCCCCTTGAGATACTCCCAAGTAAGAATGTGATTGCCCCTGCTCCATGGTCTCTTCTAACATGTCTTCTCTAGTCCAAGAACCTCGGTTCAACACTATCCCCGATCTCATGGTCCAGCAACACCACTGGTGGGCAAATATGCCAGACTACAGCATGCATATTCTGCTGCGTGAAGTCGCCGATCTCTCCATCGCTGTCCATAACATTAAGTCTCAGCCCGACAGCACTGAACAGCTTCTGCAAATGATGCCCGAGGTTGCGGATGTGGTACGAAAGATCGAAGGTTGGCAGCCAGGTGTTGCATCGGTGACTCCAGGGTACATGGGTGATACTCAACATTTTAACAGCATCTGGAAGCAAGGCATGTTGTGTTATGTATATCACGAGATCTATGGTCTGAGCTCCAGTAGTTCCTGGATTCAAGCATGCGTGGAAGTATCTCTGGTGGCGTTTGAGAAGCTGTCCTGGCTTCAGGCATGTCTTTGGCCGGCTTTCATGATTGCTATTCATGCGCAGACGGAAACTGCGAGATCCACTTGTGAAAATGCGTTCAAGAAGATGCACTCTACGTTGGGGTTCACTGCACCACTTTCAATAGTGTTAGTGCTTCAAAGTCTCTGGGGAACCTTCGACAGCGATGGCTCCGGCACGGCCAAGTGGAGGACTGTCATGGAAAATCTGGGGATGGAGTTGAATATTTTACTTTAGCAATCCGATGCTACTTTCATCGGCAGTTTGTGAATACCCGATCGCTTTCGCATTGCAGTTGGACAAGATAATTAGCCCTTAAAGTACATTTGGATGAAGGTTCTTTAAGACCAGAACATGTGGGATAGTGAAAGTCTCAGGACCTTAAATTTGAATTACCCAATCTATCTCAGTTCCTGCCCGACATCCCGTATTACCTCAAGCCGAGACGGTAGCCGCCAGAGGCCTGCCCTCAAAGGTGCCATACTGAAATGGGTCTTCCTTGCTGCCGAGAAGTTCAATAGGATCCTTCATATCGACATGGCCACAAAACGGCTCGCTGATTGAGTATCCCAGAAGAGCCTGAACCTGGGGCTCGTACGTCTTGATGACATCGTGCTGGATGCCAACATACTGGTTCTCATCCGCGCGGTACGATCCGCGGGTCATGTGGCACGAGTAGATATTTCTTCTCTCGTTCTCGAGCTGATTGGCACCAGCACCGTGCCAGACACTGCCGATGATGAAGACAGCATCACCCTTGTCCATCTCCGCGGTGGAGCAGAGCGAGCGATCGGCAGGACCCCTCTGATCAGCCTCGGGCCACTTGTGGGAACCAACGATGATCTGAGTCGCCCCGTTCTCGTAGATGCAGCGCTTCAAGATGGTTAGTGGCGTTCCCGGTGTTAAAGGGGACCTCGGGGATTTCACTTACGGTGCCGGCAACCAAGAGGCCAAGCAGACTGCTTTCGCCACTGCCCTCAATGTGGTCAAAGTGTTGGGCCATGTCGTCGCGGTGGAGGGGCTGAGCGGCAGATTTGCCGCGAGAGAAGGCCTCCGAAACTGCTAGAACAGGGTTCGAGACGCATTCGTATCTCTTGCCGTCACGGAATGGGCGCCTGTATGGGTCAACATCAGCTTACACGCAAAGTGTCGAAGGCGTGATGGGAAGACTTACGAAACCTCTCGTAGCAGTTCCTTTGCGGTGTCGCGGTAGGTGGGGTGATTGATGCATTTGTGGGAGAAGGTCCTGGACTTGCCCGCAAAATTGCTACGGAAGCAAACTCAGTAACTAGATCAAAAGTGGTCTGTTCAAAGATTTGATACTGCCATACCTGAGAGGAGGGTCCGAGGGGGGGAAGAGGTGACCCTCGTACTTGAGCGTCCTTAGCTTCTCGAACCAGGGAGCAGACTCTGCGTCCATCTGATCAATATCCTCTGGGGTCACGAAACCCTTGATGATGATGCCGCCATCTCGCCGGATGACATTCGCAATCTCCTCAATCGGAGCAGTCGCTGGGAGGGAGGTGATCTCCGGGTTCTTGGCCTGGTGAGGAGGGTTGGGCATGTTGACAACGAGACTGATGTATGTCTAAGGTAGCAATTGATACGTTGTATTGTGCGGCGGTTAGCGAGCTGATGATGTGGAGTTTTCACAAGTCATTTCGTACAGAATAAGCCTCATTATTTATCGTTCTCTCAATCGCATAGATTCAAGAACCACTGCCATCTTCGATTTGCACGGCTAGTCTGTCCAAAGTGCGGGCCTGGTTGGAGCGCCACTGGCTTGTCGGGTGTTACGCGGTTGCACTTCCCAAAGTGGCAATGCTAGGCTAGGAACCGGGTTTTGGGTGCGATAACACCGACCCAGACACCCCCCTGGCTCTTGAAGCACTCATCTGCGAGACCAGGTGCCCCACGAAAAGCGAAATACTGATCGGGAATATCCGTAGGCCTCGCAAGTTAGACCTATGCTGGGTATTGATAAGGCGATGTGAATCAACAGACCTAAGCGATAGCTCCGCGTTGTGCCCAGGAAACACAAGACAACTGCTAGACTGGCATCAAGTTGCGAAGTATTGAAGATAACGACTTTCCGTCTTGGTCTGCCAAACAGCCTACGGTCCTATATAATTAATCATATCACAACATCCAAATGCCCAAAACATCAGCTTGAAACTAAGCTTGCATTCTCGTTGCAATCACTATCACATCTCACTAAGCTCTTCCCAAACCAACCCGATCTTGACACTATGGCTTCCGTTAAGCGTTTCTCCCCTAGTGCCTACGCAGGCGATGTCTTGGAGGCCATCAAAGGCGATGGAGCTGTCATCATCGAAAGCGCAGCCAGCGTCCAGACTGTCGACAAAGCCCTGTCCGAACTTGGCACCATCTCTGACAGCCGGGTCTATGGTCTCGCCGGCAAGAGTTCAACTTTCACCACCGAGATGCTGATGAATCCTTTGTACATCGAACTCACCAAACGCCTCCTTACTGATACTTGTGTCATCTACTACGAAAAGGAGAGAACCGTCTCCACCGCCGAGCCGCAGGTCTCGATGACTACAGCTCTGGCTGCGCAACCCGGCCTTCCGGGGTGGGGTCTCCGCCGTCAAGATGAGTGCCACCACACCAAACATCCCGCAAAGCGCGAGACGGACTTTGGTATCGCGTACGCCGCTACGGATATTACGAAGGACAATGGAGCTGTCAGAGTGGTTCTGGGGTCCAACAGATGGAACGACATTCGCGACCCTACGGACGACGATGAGACGCTCGTGGAGCTTCGAAAGGGTGATGCTCTTCTCTGGTGAGTCCACATACCCGTTGGTTGAGACTTCATAAGATCATATGCTTACTGACAATCTTCGACAGCCTGGGGTCCGTTTATTACGGTGTGGCCTCAAACAATTCCTCGGCCCCGAGTCTTCTTCTTAGCGCCTTCTCCACTCCGGGCTGGTGCCGCCAGGAGGAGAACCAGTACTTGGCCATTCCACTTGAAGTTCTTGAGACGTTTCCAGAAAGCATCCAGAGATTCCTCGGTTGGTACGTCAGCAGGCCCTACGGAGGAGCGGTTGAGCACATGGAACCCTTGGACTTCCTCAAGGCGAAGGGAGACTGGTCGAAGTACGTCCCTGTGGACCTAGTGTAGTCGCCTCTTAATCAACATATGATTTCTTAACACGAAGAATTATTATCTCGATGACTCTCTTTCTTATTCGTGATGCTTCCATCATGTCCTAGAAGTCCCATTGCAGGGATGACTGGTGATCATTCTTGGTAGACTCAAGTTATATCACAGATGCCGTGCTCCAATGATCCTCTCGACGACTGTATGAAGAGTAGGAAAGGAAATCTACATGAGCAAACGGACATCTTGCGCGTCGCGGAGTTTTACTGTTTGATGTTTTGACTATCACAAAGAATTCCACAATGAGGATGCTAATTACGCGTTGATGATTGGTTCGTCCGCGAGAAGTAGACAGGAACCGATCGACTGCGACGATAACTGGGCAGAAGTACAGCAAGTTCTGTCATCCTACCACCCTGGGACGCAGCATGCTCGTATTGGGCACCGCCGGTGTGGCTACATGTATTGTTGGGATATCTGCCCCGCTTCCCCGCCTCATAGTCAACATCCAGTTCGTTGGTGTATCGGCAACTTTAACCCATTTGGGACGTCCTTTCGGTGTATCCAATAAAACGTTGTGGTCCAAATGCAGCATTCCTGCGCCATAGGCTTCCACTACCTCATACAGATAGACATGCCTCGTCTTAGGTCATTTTTGAATTATTCGAATTGGTCATCAGACTGACCATAATCGAAACGTCTTGTCCTTAATTCCTGGGCTGGACTAAGGAATGAAGTAAAAAAAACCCAGCAACAGTCCAAGACGGGAAGGGAAGTAACGCACCTTCGTATATCGCCTTCATACCTCTTTACCCCTTAGAAACACTACACTAAATGATTCCAAGCATCTGTCAAGCTATGCAATCAACAACAATCCTACCACGCGTCTCTCAGGAACAGGATACGAAAGATGCATCTCGCGACGTCGAGGCCTCCGTTATCGACCGCGTGGCCACAGCCACATCACAGGTTCCTCCCGTAGAGAGAGCCACTTTTGAGATCGATACGGCACCGCAACCTAGCAAATCTTCACAAATTGTCATCACATGTCTGGTGATACTCTGCAACTTGACACAAGTGAGGCTGCCCTCCGCCGTGCTTGACAATCGCTGACGATTGTCCAGTTTATCTCCATGTTCTCTACCGTTGCAGGTGGATTTCAATTCAGCGCTGAGCTCGGTCGAGAGTTTGGACCTGGGCAGGCTAACTGGATGGGGGCGGCATACTCGTTCGTCTTGCCTCCTAAACGCCCGAATAATATGCATTGAGCTGACAGACTTGTGTTTAGACTGACCCAAAGCGCTTTCGTCCTAATAAGTGGCCGACTTGGGGCCATTTATGGTCACCAGAACATGCTATTTCTCGGTGGTGGAATCATCGTCGTTTTTTCCCTAGGAAACGCCTTTTGCAAGACTTACGAGTCATTTGTGGCTATGAGGGCCATGACCGGAATCGGCGGAGGTATCATCATGCCGAACGCGGTCGCAGTCCTCACGATCATGATTCCGCCGAGACAGAGCCGAAACGTCACGCTTGCCGCTTTTGCAGCTTCACCACCATGCGGCGCACTCGTTGGAGCTCTGTTAGCAGGTGTGTTTCTAGAGTACACCGAATGGAAATGGTTTTTCATAGTGATGTAAGTTCTCTGACCCATGGGTGGACAGGATCAATCTGACAAAGAACAGCGCTATCTTGGGAACCGTTATGTTTGGATCCCTGTTTCTTGTGCTTCCACATGACGAGCCTGTGGATAAGGGGGGCAGTATCGACTATCTAGGTATCGTATTCGGTCTTAGTGGCCTGCTGCTATTCAACTTTGCTTGGAAGTAAGTTTGATAACTAAGCTCTCTCTAAAGCGCCTTCTAACAACTACTCAGCCAGTCACCATCCATCGGGTGGGATTCTCCGTCCGTCATCTCCACCCTCATCGTGTCCCTTCTCCTATTTACAGCTTTCATGGTTTGGGAAAGCAACTTTGCCAAGGATCCCATCATGCCCCTGACAGTCTTCGCCGCCCCAACGTTTACGGCTCTAATCTTCGTGGCATTGCTCACATACATGTCCGTTGGCATCAGCCTGTGGTACATGGTCGCCTGGCAACAACTCCTACGAAACTGGACGGTCCTTCATGTTGCCATAGGATGGATCCCCTACGCTGTAGGCGCCTCAATGTCAGTTGGACTGGCGGCGTGGTTAATCCCCCGCATCGAAGCGCAGAGCATCATGGCAATCGGGATCTTGGCTTCCATCGTGTCATGCTTGCTGCTGGCAACAATGCCGGAGCAGCAAATCTACTGGGCACAGACCTTTCCCTCCATCTTCATCGGATCTCTCTGTCCTGATTTCGTTTATGTGGCTGCACAGATCATAGCCAGTAACAGCGTTGGAAAGCGAGAGCAGGGCGTTGCTGGAAGCTTGATCGGTACGCTAAATCTTTATGGAAACAGTCTAGGCCTCGGCTTTGCTGGAACCATTGAGTCGCAACTTATCAAGAATGGCGCAAGTCACGTCACGAGCTTTCGCGCCGCCTTGTACTTTGCTATGGCTCTGTCTGCGGCGGCATTGGTATTGGACTTTGGCTTTGTGAGGATGCCCAAAGATGATCGGAAGGGGTAGGAGCAGGAAAACTCGCGGAGAGACGAAGACTTGCAAGACCCATGAAAGCCTTGACAATTAGGTTAACTCTCGTGAATATTCAACGCATTCAAGGGCAGGTGCTAGTGGGGAGTCATTCCATATTGTCAGGTAGTCAGCCATGTGGGTCAATTGCGAGAAAGGAATCCACCGCAGTCATGGTTTTGTATCGCAGGGCCTCAGCGGTTTCAGTTCTGAAGCGCCCTTCAAGGGCAGATTACTAGCTAGACCATATTCTAGAGTATGTACAGGCTTGGTCTTGGTATCATTTGAATATTTCGAAGCCACCACGTGTGACTATAAAAAGTGTGGTAATCAAGCATAAATATGCGAGTTTCTGATGTGCGTTAGTTTTGTTCGACGAGTAGTAGGGCAGAGGTCGTGACTTACAACCCCACTTGACGCAGCAGTAGCTGGTGCCTCCAGTGTGCTGAGAGCAGGTGTAACCAGCCAGGCATCCCTGGAAGGCGCAAGTGAACCTGGAGCTGTAGCAAGCACCAATGTCCTTGACCTCGGCACGTCCCTCCAACTGCTCAATCTCGGTGGGAGCAGCGGTCGCGGTGGCGGACAGGAGTCCGAGGGCGAGGACAACGAGCTGAGTCGGCTGGAAAAGCATTTTGATATTGAAGTTGAAGGAGTGTCTAGAAGTTGGAAGTGTTTGAGTGTCTGAAGGTGATAATGAGTACATTCATTGTCAGTTGGCAGCGCTGCTGGTCCGTATTAATACTTTCAGATGGACCATCGTCTGCAATGCAGTTGTCTGTTGAGCTTTGCGTGGAGTCCGGGGAAGACGACTCTGGAGGATTGGGATCAACATCTGCTCCGCTGCAGATGTCTTGGCTCCTTTGGCTGATACGGGGCGCAAGTCATCTGTGGATCAGATTTGGCGATGTCTTCACTGAAGCGTTGGCTCGTATTGACAACAGCAACATAGCGAGTCATTGTGATTGAGCAAGTTGCAGTATGGTCGTCAGGTTTAGGCGGAGACATCCAGGTTTGCAGATCGCAGCCTAGTCTGAAAGGCGTCAATGGGGCGCTGTTACACAAACGTCATTGCAAGCATGCAGTCGTAAAAGCCGCGTATAGAATGTAGAAGTTTCGAAAGCTGCTCGTCTAAAGTTGCACCATCCAAGTAGTGGATTAGAATTCTCGTCTCGAGTTTAGTGGAATGCTTGTATCACGGGTCGGGAAACCTTAAATGGCTTGTCTGATCCATTTAAAGGCAATTAAGAAGAAAGTCTAAAATTGGTAGCGAAATCAGTTTGGTCGGGCGAGTCAGCGTGGTTAAGCTAGGTTCCCCAGCATTCTCGACCGCAACGTCGGGTTGTGGCGTGACGATCATTTGAGCCGCGGGACCGCGTCAAGTTTTCGGATTTACAACGGCCGAGCTCGGGGGATTAAGACTTTCTCCCCGGGCTTGCTGACATCCGCACTAAGTTCGGGAGATGAAGGCTTTCTTGATTATCAACAACTCCGACTCTGTCTGGTTGTCGCTCTGTGTGTTGTGCGAATCAAAACTCCCAAGCCGGCCAGTTGCTTGTGGGTTCCGCAAGTGGAGGAGTCCGCGGCCAGACCTCCTTTCCTCCAATGAACACGCGTTCGATATCCTCAACCCCAGACGAGAAAAAAAAGGCCGATACGGGATCCCCTAGATGACCCATATGAGGAGGGTTAAGGAGAACGATGTCCGTCAGCTTGCCGACCTCAAGGCTTCCGACTTTACCAACCACACCCAAAACATCCGCAGCACCCAGCGTGTGCATATGAAAGACGTCCTGAGGAGTCAACGCCGACGGGTCTTCATACTTGCCTCTTACGGAGTACAGGCCCACACGCATGTTCTCGAACGGGTCGCTCCGGTCGCTACTCGCTTCTCCGTCTACACCCATGCCGATCGGGAGATTGTGTCTTCGATATTTGGGAATGTCGGCAATCCCAGACCCGAGGCGCCCGTTGGACATTGGATTCCAGCTCATTTTGAGCCCCGCTGAGGCAGCCTCGTCAAGAATGTCGGGTTTGGATGGAGGAAATGGCCTAGGATAAGCTTCGAGTTGACCGCACCAGCATCTCTGAGCCACTCCCAGCGGGATTGTTCCAGATCAACATGGACCGGCCGGGGACTTTCCAAGTAGTGGATCTGCCCTCCTAGGCCCAATTTTCGCATGATTTCAGCTTCCATGCGTGTGTTGATATCCGTATCGTAGTTGATGCCGTGGTGTGCAATCATGGTACCGAGATATTGATCAGAGTGGTTGGAGGTAGACGCCCAGTCTACAAATAGTCGAGCACGCCTCAATGCTAACTCTGGAGTCCATGTTTCCCTGATAGCTCCGATGTTGAACCCATGGAAGAACCGAATACCGGAGTCCAGAGCCCCTTCGAACTGGGCTCGGTCCGTTTGGCCCTCACGGAATCGGGCGGAGAACGTGAAGTTGAAAGCAGTCGTGATTCCCCTTCTGATGTGGTGTCTTGCGCCTTGTATTGTGAGGTCATAAAACTCGGATGCTGGCAACTCGCGGGCTTCGGAGTAGATACCGTCTCCCCACTCAGCCACCGTGTCAATGGGGGCTTGTCCGGCGAACTTGCTCTGCCATAGATGGCTATGCGCTGAGACGAAGCCTGGAAGCAACCATTTTCCCTCCGCTTCAATCACCACATCGGCATTTGCGATCTCGTCGCGGTTCTCGAGGCCGACATAGGCAATAGTGCCATCGCGGGATACTAGCACGTCCGCAGGATAGAGTCCTTGTTCGGGTAGTGGTGACAGGACCTTACCGCCTGTGAAAGCCACTGTATACTGTCTGGCTGTCATGAGTCGCTGTCAATGCGGATCGTTCACTGGATTTGTAAGGTTATGGGTTTGTCGGGGTGGTAAATTGGAGATGGTTGTTACGTGTTCATAGCGGTCGCGAAGTCCTTCCGCTACAGATTAAAGAAACCCGACTATGGCCGTGACCTTCAAGGCATCACGAAAACAGGTTGTGGAAGAAAAGATGGGATTTGAAGTTCTGAGCGTATGAGTCAAGGTGCGATCCGACGCAGTGTGCCATTGAAGCTTTTCCTGATTGGTTGTTTTGCCCGAACGCAAGGCATGGCGTTAGTTTGCCGATCAAGGATGTCTCCGGCTATTAGAGCACGCCGACATCAATTAGAAAGAGCTAATTTTAACTACGACAAGATGGGCAGCAGGTTCAATCATGGGTATCCAGACATGGATGTTTTATCTGCGCAAAAAGATTGAGATGTGTTGAGCTTCATAAACAAGGTTTGTTTTCTTCGTCGAGTATTCTATATAATTTGTATGCTATGCATTACCTACAATCGTACTGTTCCCTGTTGCATTCATTGAAGCTTCACAAAGCATCTAGATGTGTTTGGACCGCGAGGTAGGTAGGTTTGATTGACTAAAGTAATTTACGAACAGCTTCACGATAGGAACAGATTTGAGGACGAAGATTCCTACTCTCGTCCACCTAGGATATACCCTCACCAGGGGAAATCGATGCCCAATTCATGATAGTTCATGATGAGATTTTGGCAGGGCGAATTGGCTAGTCGTCAACCTGGGATTTCCAAACTTCATCGAGGTTACTGGACGTGTAATCAGCGCTATTTTGATCAACTAACATCAGTCCTGCTGGCTCACTTCTGACGTGTTTTATGCTTGTCTCCGACCCATGCCATAGAACAGCAAAAATTCTTATATTACCCAAACTTAAGCTCACATGTCCTTTCAAAACTTTCCATTATTAAGGGTATAGCTGAAACTTTATATCGGTCCACACACGCCGTGACGATAAGTAAGCTACTTGTATGTACGCCTGCGCCTGACCTTTATAGGCTCATACAACTACGCTCCTCATGCAAAAGGGTTTATTATTCTTACGCAACCAAACAATTCAATCCAAAGTATATTCCAGTGTCGCTTCAGTCGGGGGCCTTGCGGCCCAAAGACCTGCATATTGTAGTCGTCAGTCCTCGTCACAACCCTCTTATGGCATTTCGAGCACGAATAGTGGGTATACTCGGTATCCCCACATACGCAGAATAAGGAGAGGCAGCATAGTCCTGCGCCGCACCTGGGATCATCGGGTTAGTCGTGCCATAGAGTGCGAGGTATCGTCGGGCTATTGCTCACCTTTGCAAGGTGGCGTCTTCTGTATCGACATTTATCACGGTTCTCTCCGTACAGAATGGACAGTCGATCCATTGAGGAGGTGAGTACATCCATTGAGGTGATTCACCGATCATATGCAACGGAGTGACGCTTTGTTCCATTGGAGCCGCCATCGTGTTTGGGTCGCCTTCCTCCTCCTGTCCTTCAGCCAGAAGAGTTGTCGGTGCAGACCTTTTGTGGCATTAGCTATTGAACAAGGCTGCGAAATTAGGACTGGCAAGAAATGTACTGGGAGCTTTCCAGGCTGGCGACGGGCACCGGGCTTGTGGGTCGTGTTGTGGCGATGATCGGGTCCCGAACGTGGACTGGCGGCGGTTGCTGGCAGGTAGCGGCGGCGGGAGACTCCGCCGTAAGTGACTGCGGTTGCGACATTGTGTATATGCGTGCTGGGTGATTTGGCATAAAGGCTTGCGAGCGCAATCGAGCGAGGAGCCAGGCTTTAAGCATCCGCTCGAAGATGAATCAGAAATAGCCAATCATTAAGAGCGTCTCGTTACACACAACCCATAAGCCAGGAGAGCAGCTGACCGACCCACTCAGGCGTCGGGCGGCTATGAGAGGACATTTGTACTACAGGATGACGGAATAACGTGGACTCACTCGGAAACGGAAGAAGTATGGTGCAAGTCAGCAAGTACGCTGCATATTTGGCTGGAAAACCTCGCCCAATCAGTGATACCCAAACTCCACGTACCGCGAGGCTGCTACCAATTACTTGTTGTATTACTTATTATGCTATCTGACGATAAATCACACATCTAGGAGATCAATGGGCTGTTCAAGCGAGCCAAAGTCGACATCGCCTGCTTCCATGTCTACGCGTCCAGTTCCGGAGAAAGGTATGCTCCAAATCTGTTTCATTAGCAAGTCATTCAGAATAGTTGTCAAGAGTCTAGACGTACCCGATGATAACATAGCAGGCGCACATGAGACCGCCTTTGAGCCCGCTTGTCCGTAGCACGCTGTTCCCATCGCTCAGAATCAACAGATTCGCCAGCAGTGCTGTGCCCATCAGCGCGGCTACCTCAAAGAGAGTGAAACTGAGAGACAGATCTCGAGATAGAATCCACCCTGCAAGGACCGTCAAGGGCGCCACACAGAGGGCAATTTGAATTGATGATCCCACAGCGACCGCAATGGCGAGGTCCAGCTTTTCCCTCGATGCCACCGTCACCACGGTGACATACTCGGCGACATTGCCGACAATTGGCAAGATGATAAGGCCGATAACGGATTCGGAGAGGTGACCCTGGTGGGTGACTTCGTCGATCGTGCTGACGAGGAACTCGGCGCACATGGACATCAATCCAGAGCTGATGATGAGAATCATGACGGGAATCAGCCTCTCCATGATTGACTTTGAGGGCTGGACTTGATCGACTCCGACGGTTTCTAAACTTGCGCGACTACTCCGAAGGGCTTGCAGGTTCGCAAGCCCTGACCTGACTAATCTTCGATGTTCGATGCCGGCGGAGGAACCATCTCGGCTGAGGGTGATCCAGCGAGAGCTTCCAGAAAGCGAAAGTGACCGACTGTGCGTCCTTGCCAATGAATGTTGAGAGCTAGGCCGATCAAAACCATTCCGCGGCTTCCAAGTCTCCCGACCACGGCGTTCTTCTGGTTTGTCATCGTCCGACTCGGATTCAGATGTCTCGTTTCCGTCCAGCTGCGATGAATATCCTGTTGTATCAGGAGCATCCTGACTTTTCTTTGGTGTTCCTTCGTCTGCGAAGCGAATCGTTCGATTGGGAGGAACAGCCTCTTGAACCTGCTGCCTCGCATGTTGTGGCGCTATTGTCGGGGAGGTGGGGAGGCTTTCCAGGTCGAAGGAGTGTGTTGGGGCTGCGTGGTATGACCGGTTTGCAGAGTGCGTCCTGAACTCGTGAACGAAGTAGAGTATGTAAATCAGCAGTACCATCAATGCTGATGCCCGGCTCATCTTTAAGATTGCCCCGCCGGCATCTTCGGTGTCGTTGAAGGTGTGATAGAACGCTGTCTGCCTTGTCTGAGCGATGCCCTCAAATTCAATACTCAAGTTAAACATACCGGGATGAGAAAGACAAACACAGAGACGAACAGCAGACAACTCAGAAGTTGCGTCTCTGTTGTGTTGAGGACCGGGTCGTCATGCCACAGGCCGTTGACACATAGCGCCGTGCCGAGGATGGGCAACAGGTTCACAAGCATCGAACCGAGGATGGACGCTTGCACAACATGAATTTGATTGTGCTTGAGAGCCACACTTGAGCTGTTAGTTCCTGTAACAGCTGTTTCTAGAGTCAAACTCACATGCTGTCAAGAGAATGCACGTTAATACTATGCCGAGGAGCGGGGTTCAAAGGACACTTACAACAAGATCAACTCCACGAGATTTCCCAGGCTGATGTTCAAAAACGCGCCTATCGTATCCCCGGCATCGCTTGCAATTTTCTCAGTCGCCCCAGTGAGCAGCGCTGACAACGGAATGATCGCGATGCCATTGAAAACAAACACCAAAATCGGGCTGGCATTGGACAGGAACAGCCCAAGACCGACAGGGACGAAGACGAGCAGCACGTTGAGCCAGGACGACAGCATCGTGTGTCTCAGAAGCCCCAAGGTCCCTCTCGCCCTCGAGCGGATGGGCCGCTGCTTTTCGTCTGTTGGCAAGCCGCCTTCGGTTGACTCTGAGTCCGATTGGGGGGCACGGGACACGGACGATTGCGCGTCGATGCTGCTGGACGGAGAGGCCGGAAAGCATAAACTTTGAATCCGTTGCAGACCATCTGCTCTCGTTAGCACGAGATAATCAGTCGTCGATGGCAAAGGGGCCGGCGCGAATGCTACCTTGGAAGTGATGTGTGAAAAACTCCCGCATGGCCGGTATTTCAGGTAGTCCGGGTCGAGGATAGCTCGCTCAGGGGCCGGTTCGGATCGGTGGGCGCGGGTGGTGGATGTGTCGGCGAATTATCCCTCATGACACAACCATCGTCTGCGTCATCTCTCGATGATTGTCCGAACTGGGTATCCCGCAAGGTATTCGGGAGGCCTCCAAGCGAGTTTCTCATTAAAAAAGAGGGTTTTTCTTCAAGACGTATATGAGCGATTTTCAGGATTGGTGAACTCGCCAGGCAGACAACCGGGGGGTTTTCGCGCCCTTTTAGTATTCATTAACTCGACGAGAATGGTCAAACGCCCGCTCTTTCCGCGTCGTGTCTCGGAGATCTTTAGATGAACCATGCTGATGGATCTTTTGGCGGTTGTATACGGCTAACTGAAGTCGTGAGGATTATACGTGGTGAGATGCTTGGCGCGACTTTATGCCCTCTCGTGGTGGTCTAACCGTTTCGGCTCGTGCGGCCGCTCGAGGGGTCATGCACTGAGGTTGGCTGAGCCACCAGATGGACCCTGCTGATCGACTTGTAACATCCCAGCTTGTCATATTGAGAGGTGGATATCGCGGGGTGGACAGCGTTGGCAGACCGAGATGACGAGGCATGTTTTCAAACAACTACCTATGAGGATGGTGCTGCGGTTTTCCTCAGCCAATTTGCCAACGACCAAATGCCCTCCGTTAGTTCTTTCTGTCTTGAAGTACTTTTCTTTGTCCCTAGCGAACTGTTGTTTGCCTGACGTCTCGCATAAGATTCTAGTCAACTTTTGTTTAGAGAAAATGATCGATGTTGAACACATGTTCAGTCGTGACTGCCCTCCAGCCATCTTGTAGATCAGTGCTCACCTGCTGTCCAGCCAAAGCCCTATGAGGCTCTTGCGGTAAGCTGTTACAACCAACCGAATAGGACAGAGACTAACCCATCATATCAAGACTCCTATTGCAGTATTGAGGCTCAAACACGATGGTTCGGCTCATTACTAAGACCCGTGGTTGAACACACCGACCGGCATCTCTCGCCGAGAAACGACGGCCCGCTCCATGGGTTCGCGGACGCTACACACCCCCACGCCTGTGAGTTGAGGCCCCAACACACCACCCTCAGCGCTAAGCTTCTGTCTAGTCTGCCTTCATTTGTTCACATCTGTCTCAGTGTGAGCCCCAGCCCTAAACCTTCTGAGAGTCTTCAGTCTGTTTGCATCAACTCATCAATTGAATTGAGCTACGAGGAAATAATTACTCTCTACAAGAATTCAAGTCTTCCTGAGTCTCCCAGACACGGCGTCGCTACATCCCTTGAACATGCTGCATGTAGCTCAGAGAACCCCACTGAAGTGACATTCAGCCGTCCATCCGCTCAACAGCCGTCGGGCCAGCTCTGACCGACATGCCCTCTCCACGAATCATCATCATTTCATCCCGACGCAGGAATGCCCCTCCATTGAAATCGCGTCTGTGAAGCTCCAGCTATTAGCACATGATCGTGAGGTGGGGTTGAGTCGCACATTCGTACATGAGATGCGTTGCACGATGTAGAGAACACAGTGAGTTGGCCGTCTTCTTTCATTCACATCACCCACTGACCATCATGGCCACGCAGTTCGAGTTCGACGAGTCCATCAAAGGCGCTCTCCCGCCCGACTTCACCTGGGGCTTCGCAACAGCCGCAGCCCAAGTTGAAGGCGCCTGGGACAAAGATGGCAAAGGCGAGTCCATCTGGGACAAGTTCGCCCACACACCAGGCAAAGTCAAGGACGGAAGCACAGGCGACGACGCCGTGCGCTCCTACGACCTGTACAAGACAGACGTCGCCCTCATGAAGCGCTACGGCGTGAGCGGGTACCGCTTCTCCCTCTCCTGGTCGCGCATCATCCCCCTCGGCGGCAAAGACGACCCGGTCAACGAGGCGGGCATCGCCTACTACAACCGCCTCATCGACGAGCTCCTCGCCAACGGCATCACCCCCTTCGTCACGCTCTTCCACTGGGACACCCCGCAGGCGCTCGAAGAACGCTATGGCGGCATGCTTGATAAAGACCGCTACACGCCCGACTTTGTCCGCTATGCCCGCGTCTGCTTCGAGCGCTTCGGCGACCGCGTCAAGAACTGGATCACGTACAACGAGCCCGGCGTGTACACCCTCGCCGGCTACGCGGCGGGCGTGCACGCTCCCGCGCGGTCCAGCTTCCGCGAGCTCAACGACGAGGGCGACTCGAGCACAGAGCCCTTCATCGTCGCGCACACCGAGCTGATCTCGCACGCGTACGCCGCGGACATGTACAAGAAGGAGTTCCAGCCAACGCAGCAGGGTACCGTCATGATCACGCTGCACGGCAACTGGTCCGAGCCCTGGGACGCGGCGGACCCCCGCGACGTCGAGGCCGCCGAGCGCGCGCGCGAGTTCGAGATTGCGTGGTTCGCGGACCCGCTGTACAAGACGGGCGACTACCCGGCATCGATGCGTGCGCAGCTCGGGGACAGGTTGCCGCGGTTCACGCCGGAGGAGAGCAAGCTCGTGCTGGGCAGCTCCGAGGTGTACGGGATGAACTCGTACTCTGCGTTCTACGTGCACCACCGCGACGGGCCGGCGGACATCAACGACCACAAGGGCAACATTGAGCAGTTTGACGAGAATAAGCAGGGCGTGCCGCGGGGGCCGATGAGTGACACGTACTGGCTGCGCACGACGCCGTGGGGGTGGGCGAAGTTGCTGCGCTGGATCTGGAACCGGTACGGCGTGCCGATCTACATCACCGAGAACGGGACCACGGCGCAAGGCGAGCACGACTGGAAGCCCAAGGGACCGGACGATGTTCTCGAGGATCCGTTCCGGATTGACTTCTTCAAGAGCTATCTGACGGAAGTAGCTAAGGCTTCGCAAGAGGGCGTGGTGATCAAGTCGTACTTTGGGTGGACTTTTACGGACAATTGGGAGTGGGCGGCTGGGTTCTCAGACAGGTTCGGTGCGACGTGGATTGACTTTGAGAGCCCCGAGAAGACGCGGTATCCTAAGCGATCTGCGTTGTTCCTGGGCGAGTTCTTTAAGCACTTGATTCGCAGTGAGTAGTTCAGTAACTCAAATGACAGTCTGCTTGAAGTGACGAACGCCAGGGACTTGTGAAGTCGATGGTCATGAGTTTCCCCCAAAAGCTAGAGGGCAGAACCGAGTAAAATTAACAAAAGATGAAGCGTTGCAGGCCAAAACGAGCAAAAGAATGAGATCGTTGCCTCGAGGGCGAATCGAACGCCCGATCTTCTCATTACGAGTGAGACGCTTTACCACTGAGCCACCAAGGCCTTAGGAGATCCATGTCATCTCTTCCATTTCATCAGCTCTTGTAGCTGAGCTCATGGGCTTCTCGTGCGAAGCATCGTTTCGCAAAGAGTCGCATACAGCAATTTTGCTGGTGTTGTCTTCGTGAGCGAGCGATAGAATCTGGCATAGTTTTGTTGTGCTCAATGCGAAGTGCGGCTAAGAGAAGGTTTTGTTTCACCTGGCTTTTAGTGTCCGTGGCGGCCTGGTAAAACCGCGCCCCAACTAAAGCAGGTTGCTAGACATTGACCAGAACCTAACAACAACAAGTTCTAAAAACATCGCCGTGCATTATTCAGTGGCAAGTGTGCCCTTATAATTTCCCTGGGAATTTTTTCTTTCTTTCTCTATGGAAGTGCAGTCTGTTGGGAAGACATCCGAGATAATAACTCAGGTAGCAACGTCTCACGCAGCACAGAGGTGACGATTGAGACGATGTCATTGCTGGTGCATCCTGCTAAGATGACATCGCCCGCCGGAAATTCGATCACACTGTTTAGCTATTCTCAAGTTCCTGGTCATTTAAATAACATCGTTGCCATATCCTGACGTCTAGCTCGTAGCAGACTCAGTCACCTTCACCCAGAACTCATGCTGCATCCACAGGTTATGGTTGATGCTATGCCATGGCCTGCCGGGATTCACGATCTGAAAGTCAAAGTTTCGAAGGAGCTGTATGAAAAACGTCAGCGGTGTGTCCTATTCACATGACACAGGCCTGACCTACCTCAAAATAGACCTTGTTCAGCTCCATAAAGGCGACGTTCTTCCCAGAGCATCCCCACCGTCCATGACCGAACGTCAACTCCGTGGTCCTCACCATGTTGTCTCTCGTCGCTTCGTCCGCCTCGAGCCACCTCTCTGGCCGGAAGAGGTCTGCGTCCTTTCCAAAGACGTCAAGCCGGCGGATCACACCCCAGAAGTTTTGCGCGATGCGCGTACCACCAGGAACGAAGCGACCATCGATGGTGTCTCCTTCCGCAGGAACCTCCTTGGAGCACTGCCCCGTGAATGGGGCGTTCATCCGGAGACCCTCGTAGATGACGGCCTAACATGGCTTCTGTTAGCTGACGTTCGCCAACGACAAGAATTGCCCATGTACCTGTAGGTAAGGCAGCTGCTTGCCCTCTTCAGCTGTAATCGGCGACGACACGCGACCCTCCGCAATCGCTGTGTGAATCTCTCTCTTCAAAGTCTGGTATGCATTGGGTGAGGTCAGGAGATGGAGAAAGGTCGTGCGAATCGCCGTGGCAGTGGTGTCGGAGCCGGCTGTAATCTGGAACAGAACCTCCTGCTCAGCCTGGCCCTGTGTGAGCCCGTGGCGGACGAAAGAGCCCTGTCAAAGTCAGTCTCACATCTCGTCGCAACAGCGTCTCGGTAGACTTACCAGCATATCGCGCTCATCCTTGGCGTCAGGCCCGAACCGTTTGGCAACCACGTCTCTCGCGACTCTGCAGACCAGTTAGTTGCCAGTGGAGATGCAACAACAAAGGGGGAGCTCACCCCATCATCTTTCCCATTCCAAACTTATCCGTTGGCTTCGGCCCAACAGTCCCCAACACCCATTTCGACCAAAACAGGGTACACAGATACGGCACCTCGCCAAGCATTTGCAGAATCTGCACAACATCCTCCGTCGTCTTGATATACTCATGAATATCCGAGTCGGTCGCCATATACCCAAACGCCTTCCCGTACGCAATCTCCGTAATCACGTCGAGCGTAAAGTACTGCGCCACCCTCCCAAAGTCCATCGGCCTCACCTCCTCGCCCACAGTAACATACTTCCGTCGGATGAGCTCCGTCAGCCCTGCCAGCTGGCTATCAATCCCGCTCTCGAGCGCGTCGTTCTCCTTGCCCGAGTACGCGCCCGCGACCTGCGCCTTCATCTTGTCGTGCTTGCGGATGTCGCGGATGCTGAACATGGCCTCCTCGTGCGGGTTGAATTTGGCCGCGTTGTACCACGAGGAACGGTTGTACGTCGACCGCGCGCCGTTCATCCGCCGGAACATGTCCGGGTCGTCGGTGACCAGATCGTTGGGCCCGATGCAGACCAGGGAGCCGTGCTCGCGGTTCAGGCGGGTGAAGGTCTCGGCGGGGCGGCCGGTGCGGGAGTTGAGGATGTTCCAGAGGTAGGAGAACCGGGCGAGCGCGGGGCCGGGGAACGCTCGCAGGCGGCGCCATGCTGCGATCGAGGTGGTGATGTAGTAGAGTGCGAAGGCCAGGAGCAGGTAGACCGGCGAGAAGTAGCCAGCGATATTCGAGGCGGTAATGTCTGGAAGAGCCATGATGGCGGGAGACACCAGATGCTGGTGAGGGATCAAGGATCAAGAGCCATCCCACTCGGGACGGGCCTCATACAGCACTTTTATCTGGCTTCTATGGTCCCTTTGGCCCCGACTTTCGTGCTGCGTCTAACGAGGGGCAGAAGCATTGCATCCCCGTCTGTTGTCACATCGTTCTGGGTCTGATGACGATGCTGACAGCATCTCTTCGGGTCCAGGGTGACTTCCGGGTCCTCGGCGCCGGGGTCCTGTTGTCTCATGGGTCTTCTGGTCCGGGCCGCATTCACAAATCGGGGCACGATGGGCGCATCCTCGAATCTCGTCCAGTGATTTCACATACATCATTCTTCCACGCAGTATGAATGTCCACCAAAAAGCACAAGTCCCGTTGTTGCATTCTCTAGCGGTTCGCCAAAATCTGACTGCATCCTGCCCCTGTCACCAAAGCGACGCAGCCAATCGAGGGCTGGTGTGTTGTCTGGGCGTGCTGCCGCAGCAAGGGTCGGCACTTCCATGAGCCGATACGGCGATCGCTTGATTGGATGGCGCAAGGGAGCTCGGAAGCTGTCTGCTGAGCGGGAATATGAAATTTTGTGATTTTTGAATTGGCGGTGCAAGGAAACTGAGGAGACCGTGGTAAGCTGACGGTCTCGGCCGAGTCCACGGCGGATCATTGCCAGCCTGTCACAAGCCGAATCTCGCCGAAGGCCTGTCAGCTTCATAACGCAAGTCCCTTGAGAAAAAAGTCCCAACCCTGGACGGATGTCTTGGAGGCTGGAGAAAGAAGTCCGGACGACCCATAAAGGGTCCCACTAGGCGAGCAGGAGGAGTAATACGACGCTTGTCATTGGCCAGATTCCCGACGAAAGTCAAAATAGCAGATCTTGACAGATGCTTCGAAGATTCCAGGATATGAGAGACAGCATTTGGAGAAGCCCATGTGGTGTTGTCTGCATAAATAAAGCCGCGTCGTATCTGACCACGGTTTGACCATAAAAGCTTCGAAGGGGGGCATGGGAGGCGCACACGGCTGGACGTAAACCAACGCCTGTTCGCCTGTTGCCCAATTCCGAGCTGTGGTATCAAGCCATTGAGTCACTCACATGCGGCGTACCGTTCTAGAATCTCTTTCATGCTGTATTTCCCGTCATCTCAGCCCTGTCTTGGAGGGGAGTTGCCATTGAGGTATAATTATGTCCGTACACCGCCGTTTATAGTACAATCATGCCGCCGCAGCATTCCATCTTTCCGTCATTGTATATCATTCCGTCCGTGAACGCAGCTCAAGGGGCCTTCGTCCGCAGCTGGATACCGTGCCACTGCTTCACCATGTCGCCCAGCACCGCGTTGACCATGCGCTGCTGCTTCAGCATGTTGGCGCCCTTGAACTTGGCCGAGGTGATGTCGATCGCGTACATGGAGCCGCAGCCGCCAGAGACGTCCTGCACGATGAGCTCTGAGGGGGAGAACTCGGCCACAAGCTTGTCCCATATTGTCGACTCGGCGGCATCGAGGTGGTCGGGCTTCTCGAGTGGTGCGGTCTCCGTCGCGGAGGAGTAGGTGCGCTTGGAGAGTGTCGCAGGCCTCAACCTAGATGCGGATTGACATGTAAATGGGGAAGAGACTGCGGTCGTTCGAGGAGAAATAGCGGAAGAGGAGTAGGTTCTCGCTGCGATCGGGAAGCTTGTTGCGGAAGCCCTGGCGACGAGGGTGTTTGATGCGGGCTTGGAGAGCGCAATTGCGCGTCGGCACGATCTGCAGAGCATATTGAGGTTTCTACGTCGAAATTCTGCGTATATATACTGTTTGGAACTTGCAGTAAACGCAATCGTCTGGCGGGGTCGTGATGTTGAGGCCGTTGATGTCAAATTGACTTTCCCGACGAGGAGCTAAGACTCGGAAGCTTTGATCCCAAATTTCTAAGCTCGGCTCGGTTGACGTCAATGGCGGGCGGTCTCCATCCGACAATTAGCCGGCGGATACTGTGTTCGTAGACAGTGTGTCGCCATGCGCACGGTGTCTCACTCACAGGCGTCTCATCGCGAGAACCACTCCACCAAGTCAACTCATCTCAATCACATGCCTTCACAAGAAGCAGCCATGCTCACAGATAACCAATCATCAAGGTAAGATAGTACAGCCTGCATCATCTTTCCCAAGCCCAAGCTCATAAATTTCAGCAGGCTCTCATCTTTGGCCGTCAGAGACCCGACCTCAGTGCAACCCTGAATGGCCTCAATTCTTCCGTCCGACCCTCGGCTCCCTCTCGAGATGCAGACGCCTTCCTGCAGCAACTCACCTCGTGGTGCCGGAAAATCATTATCGAAAGCCCATGACGCCTATCACCGCCCTTCGTAATGTCCGCCCCCTGGCCCTCAACCCCAAGTCGAGATCGCTCCCCGGCCGGCTCATAGGCCATCGACAGCGTCCCCCGCATCCCCCGCATTCTTCCCCAATGATTTACCCCAGACGGTAGACGCTTATTTCTTCCGGCCCCTGGTTAATCAGGACGATGAGCTTCTCATTGCGGTTGTTCATTTTCCTCCAATCACGCCAGGGGCCAACGATGCTTTTCCTGTGGTTCAGCCACGAGTTGATGAGCAGCGCAGCGGCATGTCCGCGCGCTGTCGGCCGTATAAAAGGGGGAGAGCGATGGAATCATGGCAAGATGAGTTGTTAGGCCAGGCGGCTGCTTCTGGTTCTTTGAAATGACGCGTTTGTACTGTTTAGCCACTGCGGCTTTGGCCTGCCTCCGGGCTGTGGCTGCCCAGGAGCCTACGGCCCAGGTGGTCAACGGCACATACAGGGGCGTACATCTCTCAGACTGGGACCAAGATGCCTTCCTAGGCGTTCCCTTTGCCCAACCCCCTGTCGGACAGCTCAGGTACCGCTGGCCTCAAAGCCTCAACACTTCTTTCGATGAAGTCCGAGATGCGACACAGCAAGGCTACAGCTGTATGCAGTACCGCGGAACCTTCAACATGTCGGAAGACTGCCTGACGCTGAACGTCGTTCGTCCTGCTGGGAAGCCCGAGAAGCCATTGCCGGTTTTAGTTTGGATATACGGAGGTGGTCTGTACACGGGCTCTATTGTAAGTTCATCAACTTCAACTTACACTGTCCTAAGTTTGACTGACGATGCAATCAGGCGGACCCTCAGTACAACCTGTCAGGCATCGTCAAGGTGAGCCAGGACATGGGTGAGCCTATCATCAGCGTCGCCATGAACTACCGTCTCAACATGTACGGTTTCCTCCAAACCCCGGCCCTCCTAGCCGAAGGATCCAGCAACGCAGGCCTCCTCGACCAAAGGCTGGCTCTCAGGTGGATCCAGGAGAACATCGCCGCCTTCGGCGGAGACCCGGACCGGGTCACAATCTGGGGCGAAAGCGCCGGGGCCCAGTCCATCGCCTACCACCTCTTCAGCTACGACGGCCGCGACGACGGTCTCTACCGCGCCGCAATCCTCGAAAGCGGCGGCCCGACCGGCGCGCAGGTCCAGGACCTGGCCTACTACACCGTCCCCGTCGAGAACCTCACCCGCACAACCGGCTGCTGGACCGCCAAGGACCAGCTCGCCTGCCTCCGCGGCCTCAGCCAGGACGATCTATTCGCGGCCAAGCCCAGCCAGGTCTGGAACCCGCTCGTCGACGGCGACTTCCTGACGGGGTACCCGAGCCAGCTGATCCGCGAGGGCAAGTACGTCAAGGTGCCGCTCCTGACGGGCGCCAACAGCGACGAGGGCATCAACTTCAACCCCAACAGCCCGAAGCCCGACACCGAGCAGAACCTGCTCAACGGGTTCATGTTCTGGCGCTCCTACGCGCTCTCGCCGCCGACGATCCGGAAGCTGTTCGAGCTGTACCCGAACGACCCGTGCACGCAGCCGCCGCACTCCATCTGGAACTGCTCCGTGTACCCCGCCAAGGGCCTACAGTGGCGGCGCGGCGCCTCGATCGGCGGGGACCTGGTCATGATCTCGGGCCGGCGGAAGATGTGCGAGCTGTACGCGGGCGAGGCGGGGCAGCCGGTGTACAGCTACCGGTTCGACCAGCGGTTGTGGAACAGGGCCGAGCTGGACGGCGTGCAGCACTTTGACAATGTTGCGTTCAGCTTCCAGAACATCAGTGGGTTGTTGGGGCCGTCGCCGGAGTATGATAGCCATCTGGAGTTGGCGCGGGGTATAGGGCAGGCGTATGTGAGGTTCGTCAATGACCTGGATCCCAATGCAAAGGCTGGAAATGTGACGAAGCGGGACGGGCTGCTGCCGTACTGGCCCAAGTATGACCTCGCGGCACCGAAGAACCTGGTCCTGAATGCTAGCAACAGCTTCGTGGAAGATGATACCTGGAGGAAAGAGGGAATTGAGTACATCAACTCATATGAGGTTGCGAGGGAGCTACTTGCATGATAGATGGTCATAGACGCTTGGGCTTTTGGAGAGGTCAAAAGCTGTTTCTCTAGAGTAATTCATACCCGTCGCATATGTATTTGCCGTCTTTCAGGGAATCTTCGGAACCCAGATGGATTAAAAGATTGTATATCCCCATTACAGCAAGCGGCAATCTGAAGTCCCTCTTTATGATGCTCAGACGTCGTGGAGGAATGTATTAGGTACATGAGTGGCGACCATCTACGAGCGACCCTCCGGCAGCTTTGGGTGAATTCATTGGACACCAGCAACACATGAACAGAACAAAGGTCGTCAGAATAAAATGCGATATGGAACCCGCCGACCAACCTTCCGTCTGCCACGCTTCTCTTCAGTGGAGCATGTTGGCCTTATCCACCCGCTTGCCTCTTGGCCAGCCTTTCAGGGCCTGTCCTGCCATGCAAAAACCAAGAATGCCCAGCCGGCGGATGCACGCAGCGGACCGGGCTACGACGGTGGCATCTGTAAGGCACAGCTCCATATCATCCCGGAAAGCTGGGTTGATCAGCTAACGCGAGCAGTGGCATGCATCCACCACCTTCCACTCCTCTAGTCTGGGGTTCCTTAGAGATCGCCACAGTCTTCTACATGAGAAAGAGCCGGCATCCCGAGATTTGAGTGTGACGGAAACACTGTCCATTTCACCCCCGCCTGGGTTGAACAGTGTCCGGTTGAGACATGTGTTGAGTCATCAGCGTGTAACTGTCTTGGATGAACCGACCGTTGAAGGCGTGGCCCTTAGGGTCGTTTACTCAAGCAACATTACGTTCTACAGATGCTGGATGAAGCTCTTCTTGCGATGGATAAGTGCGTCGCATGTTTTACAATTGATCATTTCCTTAGGCCTCTGTGGCCATGAGCACGTGCAAGCCTGAAGTGCTGAATCGGCAGCAAAGAACCGCACGAGGTTGACAAAGTTGGGCCTAAACCTAGCTTCCGAGCGCTTCGCGTGTTCCGCGGCGAACAGAGTTAAGAATCTCATTAAGGTTAAATACCAATAACCGCCGGAACCAATTCCTCGTGGGCGATGGAATGCTAATAGCGCTGACCACTGGGAGGTAGGGAATGCCCGGCGATCTTCCGATGGCCCCCGGCAGAAGCAGAGTCAGTGAGCCCCTCAACGCAATTTTTAGGTTAATGGAGTGGATGGCGCCGCGGAAATGGCATTCTGTTCACCTTCCCGAAACCTCCCAAGAGCCCGTTTGTGGCTTTGTAAACATAAATGAATTGGGTACTCATTCGCCACACCTGCATATCAAAAGTTCGTCAACTTGCTCAGTCCGATGCGAAGCTTACTCCGGAAAGTCATGAAGACCGGCGGCCTGTTCCCGATGCCCAGCTTCGCCCCCGAAGAGCCAACAGGGGCGCAGCCCCTTTTCGGTTTAAAGCAAACAAACAGGCCGTTAGACGGTGGTCCGGGCGTATCAATACTGGGCCGTCTTTCTTTTGTTTCCCCTGCGACCTCCACCTCCGGTCGCATCGTCCCGTCTTGTGTCCTCTTGGATGTTGAGCCAGATATGCCGTGTACTGTCACGCTGTACCCCCCTCAGTTTCCCCCTCTTCATAGAAGGCAAAACATTCAGCATGCCTTTACTACGACCTCATCCATATGCTCGAGTGGTGTCAAATTCACATTAAGCCGTGCAGCGTTGCTCTGCAGACCCGTCGACCGTCCACATCCCGCGAGCCTCCCATTCTCTGTTCTCTGTGTGTGTCCGGGCTATGGCCGGGGTCGTGGCCACCGCGTTATCGACTTTTCGGCAGGTGAATCGGATGGCAGGCCCCAGAAGGGACGGGGCAGCCATGAATGATGGGATGATGGGCCATGGTCGCCCCCTCATTCAGCCCTTCCAGAGCCGTCTGTCTTCTTCCCATCATTCATCTCCCCCTCCACCGTGTCGTCCACTTTGTCTTTCAGCTGTGCGGGGACCGGTCTATTGATGCGGAAGAATAGGCGATGGCGGCTAGCAAAGGTTCCTCTGCAAAGATGGCCTGCCGGATTGAACTTGACCGTCTCGGCCGTCACGAATCGGGGCCAAACGACCTTCTGTTTTCTGCCAACTTTGCGCCCGGTTACCTAAAACCCAATTTCCTGTTCATCTGGATTCTGAACTCTGGACTCTGGAGTTTTGGGAGTAGCAGCAGCAGCAGCAGCACCACTGCCATTGACGTGCCACATGCCACGTCCAACGCAATCGCCCGAACCCACATCACAGCCAGGATGTCCGTCCCCGCGTGGATGCTGCCGTCGTACCTGAAGCTCCACACAACACGAGGCCATTCAGGTACGCACCAAACAGCGTCTGCGATGCACTGCTACCACGGCAGTCGAGTTGCCTTGGCCTCTTGGCTCGGGGCGTAACTTTCCATCACCCTCGAACAGAGGATCACAGGCACCATGTCGTATGGTCTCAAGTTTATCAGAAACTGGACGTTCACAATCGATGACGACTGATGTTGATAGTCTTCCTGAATCCTGATAGGAGCAGACCCCTTCCGGGTTAATCTTGTTCGCAGCGAACGAAACATGCGACGATGAACGCCTCTCAGCCAATTGCTGATCACCAATTCGGTTTGACATCAAACACTGTCACTGTCAACCGATGGCACTAAGTCTGCCACAATGTCCTTTTGCCGTCGGCAACAAGCATGGCTGGCCCTGTCCGCCCGCGCCTCTTCCAACGCCCTCAACGGTCAACAACCTAAAGACGAGACGAACACAAAGAAGGGTGGCGCCGCTTCGGCGTGTGCCCAGAGATCTCTCCAACGAACCCATCCCGATCTCCCGCGTCTGCCAATCGCCCTCCAGCGATAGAAAAGACAGCCTGCATCAGCCGACAGCGAGCTCGCCACCAACTGACCCGTTCAAGTTTCCCGTACGGCGGAGAGAAGCAGTGACCATTTCCCGGTCCACCATGATTTGGGTCTTGGACCAGGGACCCCAGCTTGAACAGCAACAACACCTCTCTGTCTCTCTCTCGACTCTCACCAACGAGATGCGGAGACACTTACCCAGATAGGAAGGCCATCTGGGCAGAAAGCTCCAATGACCAGGGCCAATTAATCAATCATGCTTCCCTCCACCACTAAGGAGCCTCATTCAGGCAGCTCAGAAAGCATCGTTTAATATGCTGATCGCCAGGCCAGGCTCTCCTTTCTTTCTGCTTCCTTCTTTGCGCGGTCGCATTCCGTCGCGACGCACTGCAGCAGCGCAGACTGTGCACATTGCTCCCTGCAATTTCTCATGTCCCAGCCGGGATGTCGCCTCTCCTCTGCAGCGAGACCTGCTTGAGGTCTCCATGTTGGAACATTGGGTAGACAACCCGGCCATAGCTCACTCCGTGATCCCATCTAATCCCTGCTCAAGCATACAAACCTACCCCGGACGCTATCGCGTGCCACCGTCCACTGGCACCGCGCCTTTGCAGACGACCTGCATGGCTCGCTCGCTCGCATTTTCCCGTCCATCCTCCACCTTCCTGGCCAAGCAAGCGTCTGGACCCCCATTCATTTCATGACGACAACGACATGGCCCATGGACTGATTCTCTGGAGGGTCCGCTTGGGCTAGAGGGCCTGTCTTGCTCAGGTCCCCGGCCAGTTGAGCCCCCCACCACCAATGTGCGGGTTGCGATACGACGTGGTGCAGATGGACTTATAAAAGTTGTGCCCCCCGGCGCGCAGCGTTCATGATGCTTCTTCCCTCGCCAGCTCCGGTCTCCCCCAGGTCATCCGTCAGCCAGACATCATGGTTCGTAGCAGTCTCTTGCTGCCGCTTCTTGCGGCGGCTTCCGCCGTCCAGGGAAAGTCGACTTCCCCCAAGACCGTTCCCGGTGCCTTCATCGTTGAGTTGGAGGACGGACAGGTAAGCTACTGACACAATCCCTCGTAGTGCTCTCAACCACGCAAAGTTTACTCACAGATGAAACTCGCAGGACGCCTCCGACTTCTTCGCCGAGGCCGAGTCCGACACCATCACCCGCATGAACCTGACCTACTCCTTGTTCAAGGGCGCGTCGCTGCAGTTCAAGAACCTCGACACCGCCGACGAGAAGGCCGCGAAGCTGGCGCAGCTCCCGTCCGTCAAGGCCATGTACCCCGTGCGGACGTACAGCATCCCCAAGCCCGAGGTCGTCTGGACCGGCAAGCAGGGCCGCGACTACATCGACCTCAAGAAGCGCCAGGAGGGCGAGGACGTCTTCTCGACGCACGTCATGACGCAAGTCGACAAGCTGCACGCCGACGGCGTCAGCGGAAAGGGCATCAAGGTCGCCGTCATCGACACCGGCATCGACTACCTCCATCCCGCGCTCGGCGGCTGCTTCGGCTCCGACTGCCTGGTCAGCTACGGAACCGACTTCGTCGGCGACGCGTACGACGGCTACAACGAACACTTCCCCGACCCCGACCCCATGGACTGCGGTGGCCACGGAACCCACGTTGCTGGCATCGTTGCCGCTCAGAGCAACCCCTTCGGTTTCACCGGTACCGCGCCCGGTGTCACTCTTGGTGCTTACAAGGTATGTAACCCTGATTGGATCTTCTGATTGCTCGATGATCTTCCGGCTGCCGGATGTGACCCACAATCTTATTACCAAAGTTCCGATCTGACTGTTCGATCTAGGTCTTTGGCTGCGAGGGCGAGGTCAGCAACGACGTCCTGATCGCCGCTTACAACCGCGCCTTCGAGGACGGCAGCAACATCATCACTGCCTCCATCGGTGGTCCCTCCGGCTGGACTGATGAGCCGTGGGCCGCCACCGTCTCCAGAATCGTCGATGCCGGCGTTCCCTGCACGGTCTCCGCTGGTAACTCTGGTGATCAGGGTATGAGATGACTTCTTTGAATCATTTTGAAATGTCCAATGCTAAGAACAACTGCAGGTATCTTCTTTGCTTCCACCGCTGCCTCTGGCAAGCACGTCACCGCCATCGCCTCCTTCGACAACGTCATCACCCCTGCCGTCCTCATTGAGGAGTCTTACACTATCGCCGGCGGCGAGGAGAAGAACTTCACCTACACCCCCGGTGAGCCCGATGCTTGGGCCGGCGTCTCCCTCCCCCTCTGGGCCGTGAGCACCGACTCTACCTCCACCGAGGCTCTGGGCTGCGACGCTTACCCTGCCGGCACCCCCGACCTGAGCGACAAGATCGTCCTCATCAAGCGCGGAACCTGCACCTTCGTCGCCAAGGCCCAGAACGCCGCCGCCGCCGGTGCCAAGTACATCATGCTGTACAACAACGCCCCCGGCGCCGGCTCCGTCTCCGTGACCGCCGTCCCTGAGATCCTCGCCATCGGCATGACCCCCCCAGAGAACGCCGCCCCTTGGCTCGAGGCTCTCGCCGCTGGCCAAGAGGTCGTTCTCAACATGGGCGACCCTGCTGAGGCCGAGCAGGTCCTCACCGAGGCTGCCAACAACGCCACCGGCGGCTCTGTCTCTACCTTCAGCTCCTGGGGCCCCAACTGGGACGCCTACTCCAAGCCTCAGTTCGGTGCCGTCGGAGGCAACGTCCTCAGCACCTACCCCAGAGCCCTCGGCAGCTACGCCGTCCTCTCCGGTACCTCCATGTCTTGCCCCCAGACCGCCGGCATCGTCGCCCTCATCGCCGAGGTCCGCAAGACCCTCGACCCCGCCACCATTGAGAACGTCCTCTCCGCCAACGCCAACCCCGTCAAGTTCAACGACGGCACCGGCTTCGGCGAGCTCCTCGCCCCCATCGCCCAACAGGGCGCAGGCCTCGTCCAGGCCTACGACGCCGCCCACGCCTCCGCCATCCTCAGCGTTTCCAACCTCTCCTTCAACGACACCGACAACTTCATCCCCGAGCTGAACTTCACCATCAAGAACACCGGCTCCGCCGACGTCACCTACGAGCTGAGCAACATCGGCGCCGCCACCGCCTACACCTTCGCCGCCGCCGGCGACCTCTTCCCCGCCACCTTCCCCAACGACCTTTCCGCCGAGTACGCCACCCTCGCCTTCAGCGAGGACAAGGTCTCCGTCCCGGCCGGCGGCGAGGCCACCGTCCTCGTCACCCCGACGCCCCCCGCCGGCCTCGTCGCCGAGCGCCTCCCCGTCTGGTCCGGCTACATCGCCCTCAACGGCACCGACGGCACCAGCCTCATCCTCCCCTACCAGGGCATCGCCGGCAGCCTCCACAGCCACGTCACCCTCGACGTCGCCATCATGACCACCTCCACCAGCGCCAAGGCCGAGGAGTTCGAGGAGGTCCCCTCCAACTACACCTACATCCTCCCGCCCCCGGGCACCGCCAACGAGACCGACGCCGTGCTGCCCGCCCTCGCCGTCAACATGGCCTTCGGCTCCCCCTTCGTCCGCGCCGACCTCGTGCCGCTCACCAGCTGCCCGCCCAACATCACCAAGGAGGTCTTCGGCACCAAGACCATCGGCCAGCCGCGCTCCTTCCCCTACCTTTACGTCTCGCGCGGCGTCTTCTCCGTCAACTGGGACGGCCAGCTCGACGACGGTACTTATGCCCCCGCGGGCAAGTACAAGTTCGCCGTCAAGTCGCTCCGCGTCTTTGGCGATGCGTCCAAGCTGGAGGAGTACGATGTCACTGAGACGCAGCCGTTCCGTATCCAGTACGGCGGTGTTAACCAGACTGCGCCTGCGAGACGTTGGTTCTAGATAATGTGATAATAGTCATGTCTCTACGACATTTTCCCTTTTCTTGTAAATAGCTTTTGAATCAGGAAGAATTGTCTGGTATCTATTATGATTATGTGTCCTCAGCCTGAATGTCTGTGGCAGTGTGAAAGACCTTAAATCACCCGTCCGCTAGGCTAATGCATCAGCTGTGAACATATCTTACACAAGACCC